>CM046426.1:43696730-43892259 GCA_025506505.1 Flaveria sonorensis | reverse complement strand
TTTGGGAAAGGACAGCTCACCTGCTTCACATCCAGCTGCAACATGGCTGTTTTATGATGGCCGTAGTGATGAAAACTGTCCTCCCCTACACTGTAGCAGATAGTGCTTCTCCCCGTCCATGGTGACCTCTTGACAGGTCCTCCAGAACTCAAGCAACTGATCCTCATAGAGAGGAGGATCAATGTAAGGGAGGTGAAGTAGTGAGACGAAGAAAGGTACCTACACATATCTGAGAAGCTTGGATCCTCAGAGTGTAACAGGGCAACCTGATTGTTGCCTGTGTAGGTGCATGGAAAATCAGGGTCTTTGCGATGATTAATGTTGGCCATTTGAGGAAGCTTTACAGTGAAGAAAGGAGAAGAAGATGAAATTTAGGGGTAAATTTAGGGTAAGGATCAGTAAGAGTAGAGAGAATAAAACCATTTGGAAGATATATGTTGTGGATTTGAGACAAAGTTATGACAAAAAGATAAACTTTGAAATCCGCAAGTGGGTCCTACTTCTGAAAAAGGTGCCCAAAAAGTTAGTTTTCTTGGAAGTTGTAAAACTTCCGAAGACAATTTGGCTTCGGAAGCTTTGTAGCAAAGCTTCCAAAGGCAATTTTTGCTTCGGAAGATATTTCAAAGAATTTTGAAAATTTAGCTTCAGAAGAAGTGAATAAGTCTTCGAGACTTAGTTGCTTTCGAAAAGATATTGTTCTTGAATGCATTTAAGTGCTTATATACAAATTTAAGCTTCGGAAGATACTCCAAGAATTTCTTCCGAAGGTAAATCTTAGATAAGATGTTAAATGATTTAAAGACATAAATTTCTTCCGAAGCAATTTGAGTTCTTCCGAAGGTAAATTTTCACAAATCTAAGGAATATCAGTTAAAAGTTAGTTTTCTTCCAAGAGAACTAGGCTTATGAGGTGATCTAATAGACAACTTAGGACACACAATTTTAGGAAATAAAGTTGATTAAGTTATTAAAGAAATCTATTCAAAGTTAATCATCCCAATAGCTGATACAAGATATTTAAATCTCTTTTCATCAAATGCCTTTGTGAACAGATCAGCATATTGTTCATTTGTGTTAACTTTGATTAGTTTGATCAATCCTTTTCAAAATTATCCCTAATCAGATGATACCTGATGTTGATGTTTTGTCCTTGAGTGCTGATAGGATTCTCTGTAATAGAGATGGCACTATGTTGTCTATGTGGATGGGAGTCTCCTTGAAGTTGAACCCATAGTCTAGCATCTGATTCTGAATCCAAAGCACTTGAGCACAGCAGCTTGCAGCAGCAATGTATTAGCTTCAGCAGTTGATGCAGACACACAGGATTGCTTCTTGCATTGCCAAGAGACTATCCTTCCACCAAGGAATTGACACCCCCCAGATGTGGACTTTGCAGTCATGTTGCAGCACCATAATCACATATTATAAGCATACAGATTAAAGTCTGAATTCTTTGGATACCAAAGGCCTAGATTTGGAGCACCTTTGAGGTATCTGAGAATCCTTTTGACAGTGATTAGGTGTGACATCTTGGGGTTGGCTTGATATCTTGCACATATACATGTGGCAAACATAATATCAGGCCTGCTAGCAGTAAGGTACATAAGTGACCCAATCATAGCCCTGTAGAGATGTTCATCAACACACTCCCCTCAAGATCAGGACCAAGGGAGTGGTTTCTGGCTATGGGTGTCTTTGCAACCTTACAGTCAGTCATCTTGAATCTTGTAAGTATGTCCTGTACATACTTTGACTGACTAATGAAGATGCCATCTTCAACCTGCTTCACTTGAATTTCTAGAAAGAAACTAAGTTCCCCATGGCACTCATTTCAAATCTATTCTTCATCAGCATCTCAAAGTCTTTGCAGAGCTTTGGATTAGTTGAACCAAAGATGATGTCATCTACATATATTTGAACTAGCAGTGTGTCATTCCCTATTCTTTGATGAAGAGAGTCCCATCAATAGTACCTCTTTTGTATCCATGTTGACAGAGGTATGTTGATAGTGTCTCATACCACTTTCTTGGAGCTTGATGCAGTCCATATAGAGCTTTATCAAGCTTGCAGACATAATCAGGATGATCTGGGTCTGCAAAGCCAGGTGGTTGTTTGATATAAACTTCTTCATCAATCACCCATAGAGAAAACACATTTCACATCAAGCTGGTAGACCTTGAAATCCTTGGATGCAGCATAAGCCAGGAATATTCTTACAGCTTCAAGTCTTGCAACTGGAGCAAAGACATCAGTGTAATCAATCCCTTCTTCTTGAGTGTATCCTTGGACAACCAGTCTAGCCTTGTTCTTGATGATAATCCCTCTATCATCCTTCTTGTTCCTGAATACCCATTTGGTACCTATGACAGTCTTCCCTTGAGGAAGAGGGCATAAGTTCCACACCTTCTGTCTTCTGATTTGAAGCAGCTCATCTTGCATAGCTTCAATCCAGCTTCCATCCTTCAAAGCTCATCAACTTCTTCTGCTCTATCTGGGATAAGAAACAAGAATGTAGACAAACATGCTGTCATGAGTTTGTCCTCTTGTTCTTACCCCTGAGTCAACATTTCCAATGATGTTTTGGTGGATGTGACTTGTGGATCCGAAGTTGAGGGATCACAGCAAGTTGGTGGACAGATCTAAATTTAGAGAAATTCTGATCTGGCAATGAGGTGTCTCCCACCACATCAGCACACTTATCAAGAGAAACTTGATCCAATGAGTGTGTGACATCATTCATGTTGTTTTCAATGGAGTGGTTATCAGCATCAAGAAATTCTTGATCACTGTCACCACCTCCAGTTCCTCCTGCATTAGAAGTTCCTTCTCCAGAATTCTGAGCTTGAGCTGGAAATTGAAGGCAATTCAGTTGAATCAGCAGTATTTGTCATGCTTGTGCTGATAGGAGCCTCATTTACAGGGTTAGTCACCACTGGAGCTGAAGTAGTCTTCTTGGTTGGTCTTCTCAGCTCAAATCTTGGATCAAGATCTTCTGTTGATCTGTTATCTGTAGATCCTGAAACATTCTCACAAGACTTGTTAAAACAGTTGGTAACTAAATCAAGATCAAACAGCCAATCCGGACAGAAACCTTCACACAGGGTGTGTGTTCATTGAAAGTCACATTGGCTGACTCCTCAATGATTCTAGTTCTGAGATTGTATACTCTATAAGCCTTAGCTTGAGAAGAGTATCCAACAAAGTGTCCATCATCTGATTTCTTAGCAAACTTGGCTATTTAATCTTGGTATTCAAGATGGTGCAAGGACATCCAAATGTTCTGAGAAAACAATGAATGGTCCTTTTGTGCCACAGTTCATAAGGAGTCTTACCATGTGTCTTAACCACTAAAACTCTATTCTGCACATAGCAGGCTGTGTTGACAGCCTCTTCCAGAAGGTGATAGGCAGTTTAGAGTCAGACAACATGGTTCTAGCAGCTTCAATAAGTGTCCTGTTTCTCCTCTCAGCAACACCATTTTGCTGAGGAGTCCTGGGAGCACTATATTGTCTTGAAATACCTTTTCATCACAAAATGTATCAAGGATTTGGTTTTTAAATTCAGTTCCTTGATCACATCTTATGGTCTTGACCTTGTGATCAGATTGATTCTTCTTTTCAGAATGAAGTTTTTTAAGATTTCAGGGGTTTCATCCTTAGTTCTAAGGAAAAACACCCAAGTGAATCTTTGTGAATCATCTGTGATCACTAAACAGTAAGAGGTCCTTCTAGACTCATTACACTGGTAGGGAAAACAGATCCATATGTAACAAGTGTAGGGGAGTAGTGATAGAGTTCATTTCCTTTGGCTTGTGAGACACTTTGTGTTGCTTCTCTTTAGGCATGCAACACAGTGGTCATCACTTGTAAACTCTTTCTTTGGCATTCCAGTTACCAAATCATTCTTAATCAATTTATTCATGTTTTTAAAGTTTACATGGCACATTCTTTTATGCCAAAGGAAAGACTCATCACTATTTGCTTTAGACAGAAAGCAAGAAACTTCTCCAGAGGGAGATGTTTCCTGCAGATCCATCTTGTACATGTTCCCTCTCCTGGGGGCTCTAAGCAGAATATGCTCTTGAGGAATGTCAACCCCGGGCTTGAGAACAATGCACTCATGCTCAGTAAAGAGCATGTGATGTTTTTGGTCACAAAATTAGGACACACTCAAAAGATGTATCCAAGCTCCTTGACAAAGTTTACCTTCTCAATGCTGAGCTTACCATTTGTAACCTTGCCCCTGCCAGTAATGTAACCTCCTGCATCTCCTCCAAAAGCAACTGGTCCTCCATCAAATCTTTCAAAGTTTTGAAGTAAGGACTCATTGCCTGTCATGTGCCTGGAGCAGCCACTATCAATGATCCACACATTTTGTTGCCTTTGGCTGTCCCTGCATAAAAAGAGATGATTAGTTTATTTGGAAACCCAAGCCTCATTGGTCTTGGGCTTGTTAAAATGAGTTGAAGGCAATGAAACAGTAAGTGATCCTATGTTCAAGCTCTGAGGATCATTTGCTGTTGCTGATGAAGAATCTTCAGTCACACGGTTCTTCATCTTCCATACCACCTTTTAAAATTTGGTTGACCTTCAAAGCTTCGGAAGCTTTTGCAGCTTCAAAAGATTTGGAGACTGGACCTTCGGAAGATCTTGCTTTCACTGCAGCAAGCTTTAGTACTTCGAAAGCATTCCTTTCTTCCGAGACCAAATTTTCTTCCGAAGGAAAATTTTCACTTGCCTTCTTCTTCATTTTGGAGCTTCCGAAGGAAACAGATTTCCTTTCGAAGCTTTCTTTTCCTTCTTCTTCCCAGAAGCCATTTCTTTGACCATGTGGATAGTACTTTTAGGATTGTAGATGCAATCCTTAGCCAGATGAGAAGTACTACCACACATGATGCAGTCCATTTGCTTCCTTCTGGTAATCTTCTTTCTGAGAAGACTGAGTTTGAACACTTCCCTTCTTCTTCACCTTTTCAGATGATGCAGCAGGCTTTTAGGGAGAGGCTTGCTTTTGAAGATGGGTGGTTCAGGCTGAGTAGCAGTGGACACACAGCTTATCAATCTTCTGCTTGGAGCTGGAGTGAGTTGAACTGAAGCTGAAACTCTTGGTACTAGAGTTCTTGGTAGAATCTTCACCTTTCACCACTCAAACCCTACAGAGATGAATACTTGTTTCTGCTTGGGGTCAAAGGTGGTCTTGATGTCTTGAGCCTTTCTTGATCTTCTTTTGCTCTTCTGATCAAGTTCTTCTCTTTGACTTACTCAAACCAGATCCTTTTTCCTCCTCAGGAGCATGGTGACCCTTTTTGGATTGACTCTCTTCACTCATTTCAGAGTCATTCCTCACCATCTCCTCTTCATCCTCTTCATCACTGGGGTCTATAGAGGGCAGCTCTATTGACCAGTTCCACACCTTGGAGATCTTACTGATAGTAGGGTGTGTGGAGGAGCTATCTCACAAGATCCCAGTCCCTGCTTATTCTGATAACAAACTTTTGCATGCAGAGATGAGGATATTATGTTCTTGAAGGTCTCTTCTTCAAGAACACATTTTTCTGCCATGGCTTTGCTGATCACAAGCTCAGCCTGGCATTCTGTCAACTTAGTAACAAGATCTTTTATTTGAGTCTTGTAGTTTGTTTGCTCATGTTTAAGAGTTGAAATTGTTTTCTCTAGATCTCTATTTTAAGCTTATAATCATTTTCAGCTCTCTTAAAATCAGCTTTTAAAATGTTTAAAGACTTAATATCAGATCTCATTTCTAAGTTGTAGGACCTGTATCTGTTTACTTTAGCAATACATTCAGGAGAGCAAAGATGTTCTAATACCTTGCTTCATCATGGTCAGCATGAGTGCTTGATTTGGAGAAGCATCTTCAGCTTGGAAGCTCCAGTCAAAAGCCTTTTTCCAACAGCAACTGCGAATCGGTTACAGTTGTAACATTTACTTTGCTTTTGTCTAGCCCAAACTTGCCACTGGCTGCATTGCTAGGAAACCTTCTCCCAGTCCTCTTGTAGAACTTCTGGGCTCTATGAGTGAGAAGAGCCATCTGCTAGACTATCTCCATATATTCCAGATCATCTGGATGGATACAGTCCAGGTCTTCAAGAGTGAAGAGAAAGTTGCCTGAACTTTCATCAGTAGAGACAAAGGCTTGAGAGGAACTTGTCTCTTGGAAGGGACTTCCTCGGATGTAGCTCTCTCTGGGTGTCTCTGAGAAGGTGATGAAAGGACCCTTTTATGAAGTTTAGGGTAGCAGATAAGATGATGTTGTGGTTCTCTGCTATCCCTTTCACCCACATGAAGGGCTAAACTCTGGTGAGTATTGGAGTTACCAGATGAATTTTGCATGTTCATCTCCATCTGGTATCCACTGAGTATCCCATACAAATCAGTGAGAGTAAGGGTCTTGAGGTTTTCAGTCCTCTTAATGACCACACAGTAGTGTGTCCATTGTCTGGGAAGAGAGGACATGAACTTCCTAACAATATCCTGTTCTCAATAGTTACTCCAACATCAGCCAGAGTATCCACAATCTCAACATACCTGAAGTATTGTTGAGTCATGGTTTCACCTGTCTTGAAGGTGAAGTTTTCAAACTACTGCTTTAGGAGGTCCTTCTTGTTCTCCTTGGCTTCATTGGACCCCTCATACATCAGTTTCAGTGCATCCATAGCTGGTTAGCGGTCTTGCACTTCTTGAAACCTCTGTAGATGGAGTTTGGAAGAGCATTTTGGAGGGCTGTCATGGCTTTCTGATCAATATCAATCCTTTTCCAGTCTTTTCACAAAAAGTCAGCCCTCTCCTTTGGTATCATGCCACACAGCAGCAGCAGCTGAAGAGGTGCATGTACATCTGGAATCTTGAGACTTAATGAAGCCTTCCATTCTTGGCACCAAGTGTCAAAATCCTCAGGAGTGATCAGTGGGGACTTTGTCATAGTTCCAGTTTTCATATCAGCCTTAGAGATAGCTGCCATTTGAAGAGTTAAGTGATGTGTGAAGCTAAGAGGATTAAAGATGGTGAGATCTTACAATCAAGAGCTGGAATGCTCTGATACCAAATGCAGGCTCGGGTAAGGGTACTTAACACTTAGTTTCACACTGAGGAGAGATCTTAGATCACTTAACAATTCAAATAGGGAACTGGTAACTTAAAACAGATGATACTAAGAACACAAGTAAATTAAAGAGATAGAACTAAGAACAACACAAGAACACAAGAAAACAAGTGTTACAAAGCATATAGAAATTACAAGGACCTGAGACACTTTTATACTACAACCTACAACCGTCACTTACATGTAAAGACAGTTGGGTTTGACTAATCTAGACAACAAGATCAATCTAAAGTCAAAAGGCAGATTGCCTTTTGACTACTGACTATGATCATGCCATAGCTCACTGATTTTTCTATACAAAAAGTCTACATGAACAAGTAAGGTAAGTTACAGACAAAGACCATTCCTACTTTTTGATAAAGCATGGAAGTTTCACCAACTTGTGTAAGGTAGGTGAACCACCAGAGCAGGCAGCGGAAAGTGTGTCAGCTTTATCAAAAGTTGATTCAGAGAAAGCATATTTTCTCTGTCCTCTGAAGAAATCAGTCTTCACAGCTTCGGAAGACTTGTCTCTGAAGTTTCGAAAGATTTCATCTTTGGCTTTGGAAGATGCTGGTCTTTGGCTTCAGAAGATTTCACACTTAGAATATTTTTCTGTTTGAGTGTGAAACTTCCGAAGTAACTCCTTCTGAACTGTTAGCTTTGGAAGATCTTACACTTAGACACATTTGGAGTGTAAGACTTCCAAAGCTAGTTCATCTTTGTTCCTTAGTGCATGCATGGAAGACTTGGTTGTTCTGGCTTGTTGGTTGCATCAGCCTCATAATCTTCAGATGATCTTACAATCTGGTCTGATAGCAGTGAGATACATCAGAGATCCAATCATTGACCTATACAAATTTTGATCAACGTCTTCACCCGTGAGATCTATTAAAGTCGAACGAGAAGTCATTAGAGTGGAAGAAATCTTGGAGTCTTGAAACTTATATTTTTCAAGAATACTGTGAACATATTTTTCTTGATGAATTATTATTCCCTTATCATCTTGTTTAACTGGATACCTAAGAAAAACATCATTCTCCAAGAGAACTCATCTCAATTTATTTTTTCATCACAGCTTCAATTCCTTGCTCAAATCATCATTGGTAGATCCAAAGATAATATCATCGACATAAACATGAACGAGAATAAGATCATCACCAGTATTCCATAAGAATAAAGTTTGATCAATTGCACCCCTTGTATAACCATTCGCAAGCAAATGTTCAGTGAGGGTGGCATACTAAGCTCATGGTGCTTGATGTAAGCCATACAGTGCTTTGTCTAACTTATAAACATATTTCAAATGATCTGGATCTTCAAAACTAGGTGGTTGACAAACATAAGTTTCTTCTTTCCTTTCGCCATACAGGAAAGAAGTTTTGACATCCATCTCATACACCTTGAAGTTCTTGTATGAAGCATAAGCCAGAAAAATAAGTATAGCTTCTAGTCTTGCAATAAGAGCATATACTTCTTCATAATCAAGCCCTTTAATTTGATAGAATCCTTGAACTGTGACATCGGTAATTTTCGTTACCAAACTTCGTTAGTTCCGTTAGATCTTGCATACACATGTCGTGAGCACACACTAGTTGTCGTTGAACGTTGGTGACTTAATAATAATTAACAATGATTATCTGATAATAACTTAAATAATAATATTAATTATTAATTTGTAGTTATGTGATTTATGAATTTTGAATTATTTGTGAATTTTACCTTGTAACCTGTCAACGTGTTATATTTATTTCATGTGTTTTGTTATTAGTGGAAAAATATATATGATTGTTATTGTTGGTTAATAATACTTGTATTTTATGGTTAAAGATTGTTAAAAATATTAAGAGGATTAAGTTTTTATAAAATATGATCAAGGACGGATTAATTTGTAAAAACTACAAATCTTAAATTTGGTAAAAACCCAAGCCTAGCCCCCTCCCCTCCTTGCGGCCGTAACCCCTCCCCATACCCCCTCTCCCTTGCGATTTGATCAAGAACAAGGATCATTCATCGATTTTGATTGAGTTCAAGCATTACAAGTGATTAGTAAGTGTTAATCATCATCTTTGCATACTTAAAGGTTAGATTTTGATTGACTTTCATGGTTTTTGATTATTGATGAACCCTAGGCTGAAAATTGTGATGAATGTCGAAATTGATGACGATTTAATGATGATATGATGTTAGTTATGTTGTATGAATGTTAATCTATGTAGATTATGCAAGAAATCCATGATTTTGTTATCTAGTTCATAAATTGCCAAAAGTGGAAACTTTTCATCATGAGAATTTATGTTTTGATGAATTGTTGATGTTAAATGGATGATTATGAATGCTATGAATTAGATTAGGTATAATATTGATGAATCTATGATTGAAATTGAGTGGTTGTTCATACCTTACTATTAATTGTAACTTATTGCATGAGATTGATGAATTATGATGAATTGATGATGTTTGTCATGACTAGATGATTGTTATGAACTTGATTAGGCATAAAGTTGGTGAATTTATGAATGAATTGGATGTTAGATGGATTTTGGGAGTTACTTTCCCGAAAGGGAAACTTTATTTATGTAGATCATTGGATACTGTTAATTGAGCATGTTTATGATGATAGGATCATGTTAGAATGTTTGTTGATGATGTCTAAGGTGGTAGATTGTGTTATTTGGGTTGTATGAATGCTTTGATGCACAACTTTGGAAATTTAGGCTCTTATGGAATATACATGATAATGGATGATATACTTGATCAAACAAGAATTTAACTTGACATGTCACCAACGGGTCAAACGGGTCAACTTGGTCAAATGCGTCTTGTTTTTCCAAAACCTTGGGTCAATGTGGTTATTGAGCACTTAGGGTTCTTATGTTTCTATGTACACGTACTTATGTACTTGTGTGTTCTAGGTAACCTTTAAAGGGTTGTCTTTCCACTCATCATTAGCTTTTACAATCATTCGTTTGCGCACCAGGTGAGTTCAATGCCCTACTTTTACTTAATTCTCTTTTTGGGGGAGAAAGCATACTTGGTTTTAAAACGCTTTACTGTTATAACATGTGCTTGGTAAGACATAGTGGGTTATGCCATAGAATCTAGCGGGAAATGTTGGGTAGTACTACTGGGTCAGCTTCGATCATGAAATCACTATTGTTCTTTACTAATGAAATTAGACTAGCTATCTATTTCAATACACTTGTTTATATTTTTACTAACGCTACTGCTTATGATTGATTACAAACTCTTAAACTCACCAACCATCGTGTTGACACTTTTAGTATGCTTTTCTCAGGTCGTTTTCTAGCAGCTACCCATAGGAGCACGCACGTCTCAAGCATGCTTTGTTCAAACATTGTTTACTTTGAATTTAGCATTTACTTACATATTTTGGTTTGGGCATGTGTTTTCCGCAGTTTACATTTAGTACCTTGTGTTTGGGTTATTTACAAAACGCTTCTGCAAATATTTTAAAGTTTTAAACTCTGATTTGTTTTAAAGGTTGCTTATAGTGTCGTTCTGAGTAACTAGTGACTGAGATCCTGGTTTGTTCACTCGCATGTGGATTTTGAGGGTGTGACAGATTGGTATCAAAGCCATTGGTTATAGGGAACTAGGTTGCAGACACACTAGACTATAACCGCACAGTTTGTTAGTTACTCGTTACTTATCCCTTACTGTATACTAATTGGCATACACATCACATACCTCGCAGCATGGCATCATCTTCACGGGCTTTGGGTAAGAGGCCTACATGTTCTGAGTCACCTCCACCTCCTCCCATACCTGATGGAGGATCTAACTGGCCCCGACATCCTTATCCTTCTGAAGAGATAGACTGGGATCAACCTTTTGCGCTACCCGAGCACGACACACCACGGAACTGGAGTTGCAATCCCACCTATGTTGATCGTATGGTCTACAGGGAGCGTGTTCTAGCTATAGCTACTACTAGCCCTAGGACTAGGTCGGTGACTGCCTCTATGACACCTACCTTTCTTTCTCTGTGTATTCCTCTCGAGCAGGCGGTTACAGCTTTGGTTGCTACACTGGACACTGAGCGATAGCGTATGAGAGGACATACTGACGAGAACTCCATTTTATGAACCGAGATGCGTCAGCTGTGTTTACTGGTAGAGACACTTCAGGAGCGACATTCGATGTCTATTGGTGGACATCATACCTTGGCTGGTAATGTTTTTGCACTTACTGAATGCATGTCCACGCAAGAGCTACACAGTGTAGGGATAGATGATAGATTGATTGAGCTGGAGGCACAGCTAACAGCACTTCAGATTGCGGATGCCCCTGCACTTGGGGAAGACCCTAATAAGGAAGAGCCAGAGGAAGATCTGGAGGAAGAACTGGATGAAGTCCAGAAGTTGGAGGCTTTCTGGCAGCTAAGGATGGAATGATATGAGATCGAGGCTTAAACTACGAGGTCTCAGGAGTTGGCGACACTTTCCCTGGCATGATCGATCCACCGATCAAACGAATTGAGCTCTATCTACGTGGCTTGGTTCCAGAGATACAAAGTATGGTGACTGCTGCGAACCTCCTACTATCCAGCAGGTTATTCGATTGGCTCATAAGCTTACTGACCAAGCGGTGGAGCAGGGAAAGCTACCCAAACAGGGAGCTGTGGCAAGTGTGCCTGACAATAAATGCAAGTGGGACAACTCTGGTAACAAGGGATCATCGTCAAACAGCCAACCCCAGCAGCATCAGCAGCAACAACAACACACTTAACAGCATCAGCATCAACAGCAGCAAAGGAGGTTTGATAAGAACTTAGTTTCAAACAGTCATCTTCTTCATCTCAGGGACAAGGTGGATATGTGGGGAAGTATCCCAAATGTAATCGATGTAATTATCACCACACTGCCAGGTGTGACAATTTTCGATGCCAGCGTTGTGGTAAGGCAGGACACGCGGCAAAGGATTGCCGTGGTGAGTTGATGAAGAAGCCCCAACAACCCCAAGAAACACCAAAAATTTGTTTTGAATGTGGAAAGGAAGGACATTACAAGAGGAATTGTCCTCAATTGAAGAAAAATAGGAATGGTGCAGGAAATGGTGGAAACAACAACAACAACGGCAATTGTGACAATAATGGTGGCAACAACGGTGGAGCTAAAGGAAGAGCCTTTGTCATGGGTTCAGGTGAGGCTCTAAACGACCCTACTACTGTTAGTGGTAAATTCCCTATTAATGGTCATTTTACTACTGTATTGTTTGACACTAGAGCCGATAGGAGTTTTATCTCTACTAAGTTTAGTAGTCTCTTAAGTGATATGCCTTCTCCATTGAAATCTAAATATACGGTAGAATTAGCTGACAGTAAGCAAATCCACGTGACACACATCCTTAAGGGTTGCAAGATAGAACTGCTGGTCATAATTTTGACATTGACCTCATGCCTGTTATGCTTGAGGGTTTCGATGAGGTCGTGGGCATGGATTGGCTTTCCGAGAAGCAGGCGGAAGTCATTTGCCAAGAGAAGGTTATCCGCATTCCTCTCCTGGATGGGGAAATTCTCTTGGTTAAGGGCGAAAAAGGTGCTGCTGTGATAGGCATCATATCCTTTATGAAAGCGCAAAAGTCGCTACATAAGGGTCGCTTAGCTATATTAGCCCTTGTGACTAACAAGCAACCGGAGGAAAAGAAGATAGAGGATACTCCGGTAGTTCGTGACATTCCGGAGGTGTTTCCAGAGGATCTGCCTGGACTACCACCTCATCGCCAAGTTGAGTTTCAGATTGATTTGACTCCTAGAGCATCCCCGATTGCGAGAGCACCTTACCGGCTAGCCCCGAACGAACTGTAGGAACTGTCAGCACAACGGCAGGAGCTGTTGGATAAAAGGTTTATTCGACCGAGCTCATCACCTTGGGGAGCACCTGTTCTCTTTTTCAAGAAAAAGATGGCACATTTCGAATGTGTATCAACTATAGAGAATTGAACAAGGTTACAGTCAAAAATCGTTATCCTTTACCTCGTATAGATGATTTGTTTGATCAACTTCAAGGGTCAAGCTACTACTCTAAGATTGACTTGAGGTCTGGGTATCATCAACTGAGAGTCCGAGAGAAGACATCTCGAAGACCGCATTCCGTACACGCTATGGTCATTATGAGTTCTTGGTCATGCCACTTGGGTTGACAAATACACCAGCAGTATTCATGGATCTCATGAATCGTGTGTGCAAACCCTATCTCGATCAGTTTGTTATCGTGTTTATCAATGACATATTGATCTATTTGAGGACAAAGGAAGAACATGAGGAGCACCTACATCTAATCTTGGAATTACTTAAAAAGGAACAACTGTACGCCAAGTTTTCCAAGTGTAATTTCTGTATACGCGAAGTACAATTTTTGGGTCACATTGTTAACGAGAAAGGAATACATGTTGATACAGCAAAGATTGAGGCGATAAAGAATTGGTCGGTTCCCAAGACGCCTAGTGAGATATGACAGTTTCTTGGCCTGGCAGGATATTATCGGCGATTCACTAAGGGATTCTCTAAGATCACTAAACCTCTCACAGGCTTGACTCACAAAGGAACAATGTATAAATGGGGTGACAGTCAAGAGTCTGCTTTTCAGTTGTTGAAACAGAAACTGTGTAGCGCACCGATATTGGCATTACCAGAGGGAAGTGATGACTTCGTGGTTTATTGTGATGCTTCTATCCAAGGACTTGGTTGTGTCTTGATGCAATGTGATAAGGTGATAGCCTAGGCCTCGAGACAACTAAAAGTACACGAGAAGATCTACATCACTCATGACTTGGAACTGGGTGCGGTAGTTTTTGCCTTGAAGATCTGGAGACATTACTTGTACGATACCAAGTGCACTATCTACACCGATCACAAGATTCTTCAGCATATCTTTAAGCAGAGGAGTTGAATATGAGGCAGTGACGCTAGGTGGAATTGCTGAAAGATTATGATTGCGCTATCAAATATCACCCAGGAAAGGAAAATGTAGTCGCTGATGCATGAGCAGAAAGGAAAAGGCCAAGCCCCGAAGAGTTCAAGCTTTGCAGCTTACGATTAGCACTCACTTGTCTAAACAAATCTGAGAAGCTCAGACAGAAGCCTTGAAAGCAGAAAACATTGGGTCTGAATCTTTACAGGGAATGGACAAATAGTTGGAGGTAAAAGCGGACGAAATTCGTTATTTCATGGACAAACTCTAGGTGCCTTTGTATGGAAACTAAGGGACTTTGTTATGAGTGAAGCACACAAGTCTAAGTACTCTATACATCCTGGTTCTGACAAGATGTATCAAGATCTGAAGGCGCACTATTGGTGGCCTAATATGAAGGCAGACGTAGCTACGTATGTGGGTAAGTGCCTAACCTGTTCGAAAGTTAAAGTTGAATATCAGAAGCCATCTGGGTTACTACAACAACCTGAGATTCCTATGTGGAAGTGGGAATATGGATTTCATTACCAAATTACCCCGAACTCCTACTGGTTGTGACACGATATGGGATATTGTATATCGATTAACTAAGTCTGCTCACTTCTTGTCAATCAAGGAAACAGATAAAATGAACAAGTAAACTCAAATTTATCTGAAAGAGATATTTTCGAGACATGGTGTACCTGTCTCAATGATTTTTTATCGTGATGCTTGTTTCACGTCACATTTATGGCAATCATTACAGAAATCTTTGGGTACGCGTCTGGATACGAACATACTATTCAAACATTGGAGGACATGTTACGTGCTTGTGTGATTGATTTCAGGAGTAACTAGGAAGTTCACCTACCATTGGTGGAATTTTCTTACAACAATAGTTATCACCCCAGCATTAAGGCAGCACCATTTGAGGCTTTGTATGGGTGAAAGTGTAGATCACCAGTTTGCTGGGTGGAAATTGGTGATAGTCAATTAACAAGCCCCGAGTTGGTGCATGAGACTACTAAGAAGATAGTACAGATAAGTCACCGTATGGCTGCAGCACGTGACCGACAAAAAAGCTATGCAGACAAGCGACGGAAACCTTTGGAGTTTCGGGTCGGCGACAAAGTTTTACTAAAAGTCTCACCGTGTAAAGGTGTGATTCGATTCGGCAAAATTGGCAATCTTAATTCGAGATACATTGGACCATTTGAGATTCTTGAAAGAATAGGTCCAGTCGCATATCGATTAGACCTACCTGACTCATTGAGTGTAATTCACAATGTATTTCATGTCTGAAATTTGAAAAAGTGCTTATCGGATGAGATGATGGTTGTACCACTGGAGGAAGTGCAAGTAGATGAACAACGGTTCATTGAGGAACCAGTTGAGGTGATGGACTGTGAAGTCAAGACTCTTAAGCAAAGCAAGATACCCATAGTCAAAGTTCATTGGAACTTGAAACATGGACCGGAATTCACGTGGGAACGTGAGGATCAGATGAAGCTTAAGTATCCTCATCTGTTAGAAATGACATCGACAACCGGCGAAGGTAATGACTAAATTCCGGGACGAAATTTCTTTCAACATGGGGATAATATAACGACCCACTCGAAACTCACTCGATTTCATTGTGCCAATGCAGTAAACCAGTGATGTAACACAACCATGTAACGCAATTTTCGGGATGAAAATTCTTTCAACATGGGGATAATGTGACATCCGGTAATTTTCCGTTACCAAACTCCGTTAGTTCCGTTAGGTCTTGCATACACGTGTCGTGAGCACACACTAGTTGTCGTTGAACGTTGGTGACTTAATAATAATTAACAATGATTATCTGATAATTACTTGATTAATAATGTTGATTATTAATTTGTAGTTATGTGATTTATGAATTTTGAATATTATTTGCGAATTTACTTGTAACCTGTCAACGTGTTATATTTATTTCATGTCTTTTGTTATTAGTGAAAAAATATACATGATTGTTATTGTTGGTAATAATACTTGTATTTTATGGTTAAAGATGTTAAAAATGTTAAAAGGATTAAGTTTTTATAAAATGTGATCAAGGAGGGATTATTTGTAAAAACTACAAATCTTGAATTTGGTAAAAACCCAACCCTAGCCCCCTCTCCTCCATGCAGCCGTAACCCCTCCCCATACCCCCTCTCCCTTGTGATTTGATCAAGAACATGGATCATTCATCGATTTTGATTGAGTTGAAGCATTACAAGTGATTAGCAAGTGTTAATCATCATCTTTGCACACTTAAAGGTTAGATTTTGATTGGCTTTTCATGGTTTTTGATTATTGACGAACCCTAGGCCGAAAATTGTGATGAATGTCAAAACTGATGATGATTTGATGATGATATGATGTTAGTTATGTTGTATGAATGTTAATCTATGTAGATTATGCAAGAAATCCATGATTTTGTTATCTAGTTCATACATTGCCAAAAGTGGAAACTTTTTTTCATGAGAATTTATGTTTTGATAAATTGTTGTTGTTAAATGGATGATTAAGAATGCTATGAATTAGATTAGGTATAATATTGATGAATCTATGATTGAAATTGAGTGGTTGTTCATACCTTACTATTAATAGTAACTTTATTGCATGAGATTGATGAATTATGATGAATTGATGATGTTTGTCATGACTAGATGATTGTTATGAACTTGATTAGGCATAAAGTTGGTGAATTTATGAATGAATTAGATGTTAGATGGATTTTGGGAGTTACTTTCCCGAAAGGGAAACTTTATTTATGTAGATCATTGGATATGTTAATTGAGCATATTTATGATGTTAGGATCATGTTAGAATGTTTGTTGATGATGTCTAAGGTGGTAGATTGTGTTATTTGGGTTGTATGAATGCTTGATGCACAACTTTGGAAATTTAGGCTCTTATGGAATACACATGATAATGGATGATGTATGATGAGCTATATAGCATTTAAGGGTTTGTAATGTGGCACATGTGAATAACTTGTGTGATAACCATGTATGATGGATTGCTATACTTGATCAAACAAGAATTTAACTTGACATGTCACCAACGGGTCAAACGGGTCAACTTGGTCAAATGCGTCTTGTTTTTCCAAAACCTTAGGTCAATGTGGTTATTGAGCACTTAGGGTTCTTATGTTTTCTGTGTACACATACTTATGTACTTGTGTGTTCTAGGTAACCTTGTAAGGGTTGTCTTTCCACTCATCATTAGCTTTTACAATCATTTGTTTACGCACCAGGTGAGTTCAATGCCCCACTTTTACTTACTTCTCTTTTTGGGGGAGAAAGCATACTTGGTTTTAAAACGCTATACTGTTATAACATGTGCTTAGTAAGACATAGTGGGTTAGACAATAGAAAGCCCTCACACTTTGGATCGTTAATTAAGGAATCTAGCAGGAAATGTTGGGTAGTACTATGGGTTTGACAAGCCCCACCCCAGTAACCGGAAGTCAACGGTTGAAATATTGTCCAAAACGACTAATAGCGTCACGACCTGGTATGTCGTGTTGGGAGGCAAATAGATAAACATAGTCAGCTTCGATCGTGAAATCACTATTGTTCTTTACTA
Source organism: Flaveria sonorensis (assembly GCA_025506505.1). Taxonomy (NCBI): domain Eukaryota; kingdom Viridiplantae; phylum Streptophyta; class Magnoliopsida; order Asterales; family Asteraceae; genus Flaveria; species Flaveria sonorensis. The sequence goes on along the minus strand of CM046426.1, from coordinate 43,874,650 downwards.
ATGAAATTAGACTAGCTATCTATTTTAATGCACTTGTTTATATTTTTACTAACGCTACTGCTTATGATTAATTACAAACTCTTGAACTTACCAACCATAGTGTTGACACTTTTAGTATGCTTTTCTCAGGTCGTTTCTAGCAGCTGCCCATAGGAGCACACATGTGTCAAGCATGCTTTGTTCAAACATTGTTTACTTTTAATTTAGCATTTACATACGTATTTTGGTTTGGGCGCGTCTTTTGTGCAGTTTACATTTAGTACCTTGTGTTTGGGTTATTACAAAATGCTTCCACAAATATTTAAATTTTAAACTTTGGTTTGTTTTAAAGGTTGCATATAGTGTCGTTCTGAGTAACTAATGATTGAGATCCTGGTTTGTTCACTCGCCTCGCAGTAAAACCCCACACGTGGATTTTAAGGGTGTGACATGAACAACAAGTCTGGCCTAGTTGCAAACAATCACATCTTTTTCATCCGTTTTGTTCTTAAAAATCCATTTAGTACCAATCGGAAACTTACCCTTTGGTAGTTCTCACAGATTCCATACATTTAGCTTCTTGAACAGCATCATCTCATCTTGTATAGCCTCTACCCAACTATTTTCTTTAGGGCCATCTCAATGTTTTTTGGTACAATTTATGAGATAAAGCATGAATACAAACATGTATTTATTATGCCTGATTGGCTTTGAGTTTGGACACCCTGTGATAACAAACCAATGATTGCTTAAGTTGGATGGTCTTTATGAATTCTCAGCTGTGGAATGGCATCTTCATAAATAACTTCGTTTAAGTTAGACATATGACCAGTTGGTTCTTCAGCAGTGTTCCCTCCTTCAGGTTGATAAACAATATCTTCCTCTTGAAGATTATCATTATCAACAGATAAATCTTCAAATGGTACCTGAATTGTATCAATTGGATCAACTTGTGTATAAGAAGAACTCTAATCAGAATCTTGCGGAGCTTGTTCAACAACTAGATCAGAATAAGATGAATCAGATTTAGAAACAGAATGTGGAGCAGCTGAAACATTTAAAGAAGAAGGTATATCTGAATATATTCCTGTTACTAGAGAAGTGAGGGATCTAACATCATCCGTAAAAATATCTTGAATTGAGGATGTCAAAGGTAGATTTGTTGTAGAAACAATAGATGATCGATTAAATGTTTCAAATAATGAAGCATAATCATATACCAATGAAGGTGCTGAACCTGCATCTGTTTTGTTAGATTCATGCCAATCAATGTCAAATGACTCAATTATTTGTTTAGATCTCTTATGATAAACCTGATATGAGACTTTGTTGGCTGAATATCCAACAAAATAACATTCATCAACTTTTTCATTAAATTTTGATTTAGAATCAGATGTGTTTAACAAAGTACAATAACATCCAAAAGTTTTGAAATATTTCACTTTGGGTTTATGTTTGAAAAATATTTCATATGGAGTCATATTCTGTTGTTTGTTGATTAACGCACGATTCTGAACATAACACGCAGTGTTAACAGCTTCTACCCAAAAAAATGACGTTAATTTGGCTGCTAATAACATGGTTCTGGCTGCTTCAATTAAAGTTCTCTTTCGTCTTTCAGCAATTCCATTTTGTTGTGGAGTTCCTACAGAACTGAATTGTCTAGCTATCCCCTTTGAATCACAAAATTCGTTTAGTGTACGATTGCAGAATTCGGTTCCATTATCACTTCAAATGCATTTGATTGTTTTGTCAGTCTGATTCTCCACAAGTGTCAAGAATTTTATCAGCAAATGAGGTGTCTCATCTTTGGTTGCTAAGAAGAAAACCCATGAAAATCTTGAAAATCATAAGTAATGACTAAACAATATGCACGATGTCCCAAACATAAAACACTAACATGACCAAATAAATCCATGTTTAACAGTTGAAGAACAAAGTCAATTTTAGTATGAGCAACTAGTTTATGAGGAAGTTTGTATTGTTTGCCTTTTGAACATAATAGACGTGTTCAGTTAGTTGAAATTCTTTCAAATGCAGACCTACAACATGATTTCCTCTAACCAACTTGTTCATATTTATAATGTTTACATGTCCAAGACGACGATGCCATAACATTGTATCACTTTTCGAGGCTTTAGATAACAAACAAGACGTAGTTACAAATGAATGTGAACCATTCATATCAAGTAACTATGTGTCTTTGTCACTCGGTGTTCTTAAGAAGACCCATTCATCAAGAATTACAAATCCAGGTTTTAGAATAAGACATTCTTTATCATTGAAAAATGTTGAATACTTTTTGTCACAAATTGACAGACATTAAGCAAATTATGTTTTAGTTCCTCTACAAAATTAACATCTTCAAAACTTAACACACCATTTGACACTGTACCTTTCTTTATAATCTTACCACCTTTGTCTCCTGCAAAGAGAACATATCCTCCATTGTAAGGTTGTATGTTGTTTAACAGAGATATATTACCAGTCATGTGCCGTGAACAACCACTGTGAAAATGCCAAACACTATTGATGACCTATCTTGATTGTTCCTGCATATTCAAACAAATTTAATCACATTTAGGAACCCAAGCTATGGTTGACTTGAGTACTTTTTTTTCATCCAAATATGATACAGATTGTAATACCATATCTCTTTTTTCATCGAAAGGACATTGTTCAACAATATCAGGCTTAGATGGTTTTTCTTTAATTTTCCACTTTTGAATTGGTTTAATCATATGTGTAACTATTTTCTTTAAATTGGTCTGAATTGAAGTAAAAGTGCTATCATCAACTTGTACAGATTTCACATTTGACTTTTCTTTATTCAAATCATTACTGTTATTGACAAAAGATTTTGACTGATTTGAATTCATTTTGAATTTGGCATTTAGAAAGAAATGTTTTCTATTCTTTGAAATCAAATTGTGAAATCTTTGTTTGCTTGACAATTGATGTTGATGATGACAATTTCTAGCCTTATGATTTGGCTTGCCACACACGTAACAATATATTTTATGATAAGTATTTGACTCTTGAGTATTTTGCACAAACTGTTTATGACAACTTTCATTGTTATCATAGAATCTGGCCTTAGTATTTCTTTGGCCTTGTGATTCTTTAACAGTCTCTCTTTTCTTTCTTTCGTTATGGATTGTTTGAGAAGATTCCGGAAGAATTGAGGTAACTGTTTTAGCTTTTTCATTCACATTTGAAGCCGATGTGGCATGGACAGTAGCTTTAGCCTTTTGAGTCGTAGTTACTAGAATTGGACCAGTGTCTTTAATACCTGTTCTACAAACATCTTGTTTCACAGAGTTAGCAATAATAGAAGATTTATTTTAAAGAAACTGGCATTGGATTCTTTAAAAATATGATCTTCCTTATCAATATTGCCTTTTGAAACAAATCTGTTCTTGAAATCAGTTTTCAAGTCAGATACGGATGTGGCGACTCGTTTTCTTTATTTGGCCTAAAAATCTATTTTTGATTTCAGTTTCTTTTCTTTGCTAGACATTTTTGAACAAATATTTGTAGAACTAAAAACGTTAGAATTTTCATTAATAACTAATGATGAATTACATGAAGATGTTTCATTACAAATTTTATTTTCCTAAAAATCTAATTCATCATCACTTTCCTAATCTTCAACCAACCCGTCCTTCTTCAAAGTTTCTGAAAAAAAAATTGTTATGATTAACTTTAATTTCAGTTTTTATGATAGGGTCAACAGTCATTAAAACATTGACCGGAGGTGTTAAGTCTGACTTTGGTTGAAAACCTAAACCATAGGTCTTTTCATCATGAGTTGTAATTTATGAAGGCAAACATGTATAATCATAATAATAGGTGGTGCAATGTTAGAATAACCAACTCCACCTTTACCACTATTAATTTTCTATGTCATTTGAAACTTGATTATAACTTCAACCATATTTGATGACAATTCAAATTTTTCAACAATCAGTTTAGCTTAAAAGTGTTCACTGTTAAGTTTATTAATTTCAAAAGATAGTTCATTGTTACGTGTTGTTAAATCTTTTATGTTACAATATTTATCATGAAGATTTAATTTTGATTAATAAATCGATTTGTTTAAGCCCTCTATCTTTTCTTTAAAAATTTTCTCATCAGTTTTATATTTACGAGCTTGATATTGAAGTTTTTCAACTTCTAATATCAAACGTTCGTTTTGAACTCCATATCTTTGTACCTTTTCTGAACAAGTAGTTGAACAAATATTAGAAAATACATCTTCCGTCTCTTCATTTCTTTTCTTCTCTTTAGGTATGATGTTTACCATGAAGGCTTTCAACACAACCTTTTCTTCTGCTTCTTTTGTCGGAGTGATCTCAATAACATTTTCTCTTTCTTCACAAGCAGATACCGGAGTAGTCTCAATAGCTATTTCATTAATCTCACTTTCAGCCAGCACTTTCACAACTTTCACATCTTCAACACTTTTCTCTTCAACTTTCTCAACTTCAACCTTCTTTTCTTCTTCAAACACACCTTTCATCAAATCATCTGATATGAACTCAGCTAGTATATTATCTTCAACATGCTCTTCAATAGTTTGAATATCTGCCAAAAAAGTAGTAGAAAGCTTGATGTATAGCATTTCCATTTGATCTGACCAGTCGTATTCTCTGTCAGTTTGAGAAACTAGTGCTTTGTTGTTAGATGAGCTAGCTTTGTCTCCTTTTGTCTCTACCTCCACGGTTACCATTTTCTTCCTACTTTCTGTTTGACTTGACCTGCCTTCAATACACTCTCTAGTAAAATGGCCAGGTTTGTCACAATTATAACATCTTAAGCTTGACTTATCAAATCACGTTTTGCTAGAGTTGTTCAGCCCAAAAACCTTTCTTCCCATTCGCCTAGCAAAATTCTTTGCTCTATAAACCACCATTGCCATTTGATATTTAATATCATTCTCTTCAACATCATCGTGATTGACTTGTTGTAAGTCATCGACCAAGTTTTTTGTTGCATTTAGTCTTCCGGCAGAAAAAGCTTCATAACTATTCATGAACGATGTAAATAGAGCCAAGTGCTCTTCAGCAATCTAAATGGTTTGTCTATTGGTTGAGAATTTACAACAAAGGCTTGTTGTGTAGGTTGATTGGCTTGACCTTAAATGTAGGTTGGAGGTTGTGGTTGAGATTGAGGTTGACTGTAAGAATTTTGATGAGGTGTTTGGAATTAGGGCAAGGATGGATTTTTGGCAGTTTGATAAGCAGGAGTTGCTTATTGTTGTTGTTGACATAATTGAGAGTAGCTTACATAGTAATTTGGATTACTAGCTATCTTGGCATATAATGTCGATGCTTCAGATTTTATTATGTTGATATAATTAGCAGCCCTCTGCTTGTCATCCATGTCATAAGATTTGATAGTGGAAATCAGATCATTAAGGGAAAGGGTGAACAAATCCTTGGTTCGTTTAATCATAGTGCAATTGTTATTCCAGCTGTAAGGCAAGGAATTTAATAGCTTTTTGTTCACTGAGATGTTCTCCGGTGTGATTCCAGCATTTTTCATCTTTGTAATAAGCTTCACAAACCTAGACATTTGAGCCTCCAATGTCTCACCAAGAATATGATTGAACATATTGAACTCTTGGTTAAGCATATCCTTCCGACTTTCCCTCATGTCTTTGTTCCCCATAATTTGTTGTTCCATGGCATCCAATAGATCCTTTGCCTTCCTATAATCCTAAAATTTTTGAGCTATCTTGGTGGTCAGCGCCATTGTGATGGCTGCATATGCCTTGTCATCGAGCTCCATCCTTTTCATATCCTCTTTGTGACATCCGTCACCAAAATAGGTACGTTGGCTTTGGCATTAGTTTGAATTTTAACTTTTGACTTTGACTTTCGTCTTTATTTGGACTAGGTCTTGATTTATGGTTCTTTTCTTCTTGGGCCCAAATTTTGGTCTAATGGGCCTACGTTTTTATGATGGGCCTGGAGCCTATATCATTATGTGACTAGTGGACTTGTTGTCGTATGAGGTTCTATGTATTGAGCCCAATCGAGGGTTTTCTAAAATGTAAAACACGAAACTTCACCATAACCCAATTAGCCTTACATCCATGGGCTTTGTCTAAAGCCTGTTAAACAACTTAAATTGGTTCTAAAAATATAATTTATCCAAATCCTAGGGCATGTGATAGTTCGTTGGAACCGTTATTGCGTGCGGAATCTGAAAGCGTAAAAATTAGACGACGCGTGGCTCAAGACGTGATGGAATACACGAGATGGGCCAAGGGCCCGAAGGCCCTTCTTCCTCCCAAGTTTCGGCCGCAAGGTTTAAGGGGGGTATTCCCCTTTGCCTTAGCTCATTTTCACAAATTCTAGTTTTCCCTTGAAACCCAGCCACCACTTCACCAAAAATCCTCTCTTCTTCTCTATAACCTATCAAAAATTCTGAAGATTCTTGAGCATCCATCGAGTTTAGGGCAATCAAATCATCCAAGAGCTTTAAACCAAGCAAGATATATTCGTCTTCAAAGCTACGGTAAGCAAATTCGTTTTTGATGAAGTTTAATGCTAGTTTCACTCTAAAATCGATGATACTCATCATCTATATTCAAAATCTTCATCTAATGATCTCTCATCCTTGGTTTTTGGTGCTAGATCGTGAAAATCTAAGCGTTACGATTGTCGGGTTCGTCACTTGGTAAAAACCCTAATTCTTGGTCTTGTATGGTAATCGAATCTAAAAGATTGGGATGTAATCTTGATGACCTGCCCTTAATCGAGATTTTGGACCTATAAAACGTTTTGAAATAACTAGAATTGTTCCTTGAAAGTATTGATGTGTTGAACAAATCGAAACAACGAAACTAACAATCTGGGCAGCTTGCTGTCAGAAAAATGGGTCATCTTGTTCGTGTGATAACTTGGTCGAAACACGCCCAATTGGGGCAAAAACTGGGTCTAAATTTAATCTCTATGAGTCCTCTAACTAACCCAAGTGGTTTCATGTCGTTTCGACATCGTTTGGTCCTCCAAACGTAGCAAACAAAACTGAAGGTCAAAACTGACGAATCTGGGCAGCAGATTGGTCTTTATTTTCGTGTCATAACTTACTCATATTTTTCAAATGAACCTGATTCTTTTTCTGGAGTTAATTTAAAGTCTCTTCTTTCAAATGACACCTCGTACGCGATGTTTCGTAGTCGTGTCAATCTCCTAACAGCTTATACAAGACTGATGCGCAATCAGATATGTATGCTGAATTATTTTGTTAAAACTTAAAAATAAGGGTTGGGATTAAATAGTCTAAATTAAGACAAGTTTTGCATATAATATTGATTAAAACTCTTTACAAAAGAATTAAATTAATAAGTGTGACGATGGAAAACCTTGATTAGTGTTAAGGGCTGGACTAACAGGATTGCACCCATATTAGTCATCGATATTTGGTGCTATATTAATCCTTGTGTGAATTATATATTTTTAGAGCTTCCTCTGCGTGTTGTGGAATTTGAACTGTGACTTTTCAAGGTGAGTTTCACGGCCCCTTTTTAATATATTTTACTTGGGGGAAAAGCATGCTCATGGTTTTGGACTATGCCGTGTTTGATTTTCTTTTGAAATATTGTATGTGGTTTGGGTCATGGTATGAGTCTTGATATTCAATCATGAGTGTGTACTTGTGCTTGTGCTTGTGCTTCAACTTGTGTACTTGGATGTTATGGAGAGATATTGTTAGTACTAACGGGTTGACACCCCCACCCATGTTGTCGGTATACTAGTCGAGACCGACTTGGCCGGGGCTTGCCCTTGGGTGAATATAATCCGTTGTGTGCAATTTTGGAATGTCTTGGACTTGGGTTACATTCGAACTTATGTTGATATCTTGACTGCTATGTATCTCTTTCACATACAATTTTCTATACATGTTTTACACGGCAAAATATTTGTACTTATAAACCTGTGAACTCACCAACGTATGTTGACCTTTTTAGAGCATGTCTTTTCAGGTAATGAAGTCTAGGTGTATGGCTGTGGACTTAGACGAGACCGCTCCACTAGGAGCATTAGACATTCAAGAGACTTTTGGGACATGTTGTGGATTGTTGGTTTTATGGATTGTAATTTTGATGATTTTGAGATTTTTATTGTTTGACAATTGTGTTGATTTGTTTCTGTATGGAGCTTTGGTATGATTATGCATTTTGGTATGACGTTCTGGTAGTGACTATCCTTGACATGTGTTCCTATGTGTCGGGCGACGTCATGACCCATGTACGGAGAATACCTTTAGATATTCTCTTGAACCCCCAATGTGTTATGACGATCCCGTCCGTCGCATCCTCGTGTTTCCGCTTTAGCGAGGGTGTGACAGATTGGTATCAGAGCCATTGGTTATAGAGAATTAGGTGGATTATTCGACCTAGACTATAACCTAAGTACCCGCATGTAGTATGCATAATAGGATTATGTGTACATTATACATGTGAATATTTGTGTTAATTGTTTTGATTTTTGGATTGTCTTGTTGCTTCTTTCTTTTTACTTGTCCTTTTTGAGAAAAGTATTTATGTTTTTATTCTTTTAGGCCATGACTTCTGGTACTCATTCCTTTCCCCCTTCTATTATTGATATTTCGTCTGATTCGGAGAATGAAGAGGCGTCACCTGGCCCGCCGAAGCTGGTGAAGCAAGCAGTAGCGGTGCGTGGACGTAGACCGTTGACGAGGTCTATGACGGGATGCTTTAGGCCATATGGGTTTGGAGCACCCTGGAGAGCACATGCAGTGAGGAACCCATTTCCTCATTCAAAGGACGTTAGAGATATTCATGGGTCACCACCGGATTCCCCTAGGTCCGTCAGCAGCTGTGAGAGCCGTGTAGGACCGTTACCGGAGGTGGCTATGCCCCCACCGACTATTCACGATGATGGTGGCAATATACCTGCCCCTCCAGCCTTAAAGGGCAAGAGAGAGTTCGCGCGACGTATGACAGGCGGACTCATTGCTTCCTGCTCGTGGAGTGAAAAGAAGAATTGAATTGGGGACACTCCACACTGCTACTGATTAGCCTTTTTATGATTTTCCTTTTCTTTTCTTAAGTATCTTGACTGTTGATTATTGGGATTAGTATATTTTGACTTTGAGTTTTGACATTGGAATGTTATGGATATTAGGATTGGATATTATTTAAGTATTTCTATTATGGAATATGGGTGTCGAATTGACAAATTAAGTGTTATCATATACGTGCCTATTTTCTGGAATAATTCCTAGCCTTATTACTAATGCGATGTTGGATTATAATTATTTACGGGTTGCCCTATTTTTTTTAGAACATGCCGCCAAAAAGAGTTACCCGCAGCTCGGCCCGTGGAGGTGCAGCCCCGAGGGACGGGACGGGGACGTGGTAGAGGTGCTGGTGGCCGTGGTGGAGCCATAGGTGGAAGAGGTCAAGGTGGAACAACAATGAAAATAATGGGGCTGGTAACCCAGATATCGCCACTATTATTGCTCAACAGCTAGCTGAGCTAATTCCTACTATTGTTACGCAAGTGAGTAACAACATCTTGAACAATGGGGGCGGTATGGGCGGAGTAAACGGGAACGATAATGGGAATGAAGGGGACAATGGCAATCATGGAGGTGAAGAAGGAGCGAATGGCGGCGAGGTGTTGATGGAAGCTGGAGATGGTGGGAACGTGAATGTCGTGGGGAATGGTACTGGGGGTAGGGTTGGATGTACCTACAAGGAATTCATAACTTGTAAACCGAAGGAGTTTGATGGAAAGGGCGGAGCTATCGCTTTGACCCGTTGGATTGAGAAGATGGAAACTGTGATGGATATCAGTAACTGTGCTGAGAATCAGAAGGTGAAGTATGCGACGTGTTCATTGGTAGGAAAGGCATTGACATGGTGGAACACCCAAGTTCAGGCTCGGGGTAGAGAGGCAGCTGTGGCCATGACATGGGCCGAATTTAAGGCGTTGGCAGCTGAGGAGTATTGCCCTATGAATGAGATGCAAAAGTTGGAACACGAGTTCTGGAACCATTCGATGGTAGGGTCGGGTCATGCTGCATATACCGACCGGTTTCATGAATTGGCAAAACTGGTGCCACACTTGGTAACACCCGAGTCGAAGAGAATTGAGCGGTACATCTGGGGTCTGGTACCACAGATTCGTGGCATGGTGACGGCCGCGGCACCCCCAACCATACAAAGTGCAATTTTGAAAGCAGGCACTTTGACTGATGAAATGGTGCGAACTGGAGTTTTGGGAAAGACTGGAGAAAAGCGAAAGGATGTTGGGGAGTCAAGCAGATCGACCAATAGTAAAGTGGATAAGAAAACAAAGGTGGTGAAGGGATATGTTGCTGTGGCGCCTACAAAGAAGGATTATGTTGGTACTCATCCGAAGTGCATCAAGTGCGGCTGGCATCATCCAGTTACAGTGCCATGTACTGTGTGCTACGCTTGCCAGCAAGTCGGGCACTTAGCTAAGCATTGCAGGACACTCGTGAACCCAGCGGTGCCGGTCAATGTGGCTAGACCAGCGGGGGCACCACGCGTGTGTTTCGAGTGCGGGAGCCAAGACCATTACCGTAATACTTGTCCAAAGTTAAACAGAGCACCAGGACGGGTGGACAACCCGAATGCAAGAAACAACAACCAAAATCAAGCATTAGCGATTGGCGAAAATCCTAGACAAGGTAACAATGGTAACCCGGCTCGTGGAAGGGCGTTTGTAATCGGTGCCAATGACGCTCGCCAGGAACCACAAGTGGTGACGGGTACGTTTACTTTAAATGAACATTATGCTACAGTTTTATTTGATACGGGTGCCGATAATAGTTTTGTATCATCCGAGTTTGTGAAATTAATGGATATGACCCCTAGTTGTATGGAATCAAGCTATGTAGTAGATATGGCCAAGGTACACCTAGTAGATAGTAGGGCTATATAATAGACTAGGAACTGCACCTTAACTTTGGGCGATCATGCTTTTAGAATAGATCTTATACCTTTTGGGCTTGGAAGTTTTGACGTAGTGGTGGGTATGGACTGGTTAACTGGGAATAGGGCCGAAATCGTTTGTAACGAAAAGATTGTGCGCATACCCTTACCATGTGGCAAGACACTTGAAGTACATGGGGAGAAGCCGGAAGTGAAGAAAGAATATATGAGTATGAAAGTGGTGGAATTGAAGATCGAAGACATACCTATTGTGCAGGATTTTCAAGAGGTGTTTCCGGATGATTTGACAGGATTGCCACCACCAAGACAGGTAGATTTTCGAATCGATTTGATACCGGACGCAGTGCCTGTGGCTAAGGCTCCTTATCGACTAGCCCCGTCAGAAATGCAAGAACTGTCTAGTCAGCTCCAGGAGTTGCTAGACAAGGGTTTCATCCGACCAAGCCATTCGTCGTGGGGAGCGCCAGTGCTCTTTGTTAAGAAAAAGGATGGATCCTTCAGAATGTGCATAGATTATCGAGAATTGAACAAGTTAACTATTAAGAATCGTTACCCCTTGCCAAGGATAGATGATCTATTTGATCAACTTCAAGGGGCGACCTATTTTTCGAAGATTGATCTTCGTTCCGGATATCATCAGTTGAGGGTGCACGAGGACGATATACCAAAGACGGCTTTTAGGACGCGTTATGGGCATTATGAATTCTTGGTTATGCCTTTTGGGCTAACAAACGCACCCGCGGTATTTATGGATCTAATGAATAGGGTGTGTAAACCCTATCTGGATAAATTTGTCATAGTATTCATTGACGACATTTTGATCTATTCAAGGACGAAAGAGGATCATGAGGGACACTTGAAAGCAATCTTGGAGTTATTGGGAAGAGAGAAGCTCTATGCCAAATTCTCCAAGTGTGAGTTTTGGCTGCGAGAGGTGAAATTTCTTGGGCATGTAGTGAATGAAAAAGGAATTCATGTGGATCCTGGAAAGATCGAGGCAGTTAAAAATGGGAGGCGCCTAAGACGCCTTCAGAGATAAGACAATTCCTTGGGTTAGCAGGTTACTATAGGCGATTTATCGCGAACTTCTCAAGGGTTGCACAACCACTTACGCAATTGACGCAGAAGGATAAGAAGTTCGAATGGGGTGCTAAACAAGAGGACGCATTTAATACATTGAAAAATAAGTTGTGTAATGCACCGATATTGGCACTCCCTAAGGGTTCAGACGGATTCGTTGTGTATTGTGACGCGTCGCATCAAGGTTTAGGTTGTGTGCTCATGCAAAAAGATAAAGTGATTGCATACGCGTCGCGACAACTTAAGAATCATGAGAAGAATTACACCACCCATGACCTGGAGTTAGGCGCGGTGGTCTTTGCTCTTAAGACCTGGAGGCACTATTTGTATGGTACAAAGTGTGTCATTTATACCGACCACAAGAGCCTCCAGCACATTTTTGACCAAAAGGAATTGAACATGAGACAGCGTCGATGGATGGAATTGCTTAGTGATTACGACTGTGAAATCCGGTACCACCCGGGTAAAGCAAACGTAGTAGCGGATGCTTTGAGTCGAAAGGAAAGAGTCAAACCTGTACGCATCCGGGCCCTACAAATGACCATTCATTCGGATATTAAGACTCATATTATTGCTGCTCAAGTCGAAGCAATAAAGGAAACAAACGTACAGAGTGAAGGGTTGAGAGGACTGGACCGACAGTTCGAACAAAAGGATGATGGAGGGTTATACCTTATGGGTAGGATTTGGGTACCCATACGGGGAATGTTCGGGAAATCGTATTGGATGAGGCACATACGACGAGGTATTCGGTACACCCTGGTGCGGATAAAATGTACCACGATCTTAGAGATTTATACTGGTGGCCCGGAATGAAGAGGGATATAGCGGTATATGTTAGTAAGTGTTTAACGTGTGCGAAGGTCAAGGCAGAACATCAAAGACCATCAGGTTTATTGCAGCAACCTGAAATCCCTGAATGGAAGTGGGAGAATATTACGATGGACTTTATTACAAAGTTACCAAGGACTAGTAGTGGGCATGATACGATTTGGGTTATTGTGGATCGAATGACCAAATCTGCACATTTCTTGGCTATACGCGAAGACTACAAAATGGAAAAGTTGGCAAGGATCTATATTGTGAGATTGTGTCTAGACATGGGGTACCCGTGTCAATCATATCTGATCGGGACGCACGATTCACATCCCGATTCTGGCAATCCTTACAGAAGTCACTGGGGACACGTCTTGACATGAGTACTGCCTATCACCCTCAGACCGATGGTCAGAGTGAGCGTACGATTCAGACTTTGGAAGACATGCTGAGGGCTTGCACGATTGACTTTGGCGGTAACTGGGACACTCACCTTCCATTGGTGGAGTTTTCGTACAATAATAGTTACCATACAGTATTGGATGTGCACCATTTGAGGCATTGTATGGGCGTAAGTGCAGGTCGCCGGTGTGTTGGGCAGAGGTCGGGGAAAGTCAGATGATTGGACCCGAGATTATACAAGAGACTACCGACAAGGTGTTTCAGATAAGGGATAGATTGAAGGCAGCCCAAGACCGTCAGAAAAGTTATGCTGATAATCGAAGGAAGCCATTAGAGTTCACTGTTGGGGATAATGTTCTATTTAAAGTGTCGCCTTGGAAAGGCATTATTCGTTTTGGCAACAGGAGCAAGTTAGCACCGAGATACGTTGGTCCGTTCAAGATTATTGAACGAATTGGTCCTGTTGCATATCGACTGGAATTGCCGCAAGAGTTGAACGGCATACATAACACGTTTCATGTTTCAAATCTCAAGAAGTGTCTCGCTGATGAGACGCTGCATGTGCCACTCGAGGAAATTCAAGTGGATGAAAAACTTCGATTCGTCAAAGAACCATTAGAGATCATGGACCGGGAAATAAAGATGTTGAAACGAAGCAAGATCCTGATTGTGAAGGTAAGATGGAACTCAAGGAGAGGCCCTGTGTTTACTTGGGAAATAGAAGACGGAATGAGGATTAAGTACCCTCACCTATTTGCGGATGGCAGTGCAATTGATGACTCTAGTTGAATTTCGGGACGAAATTCTTTCAACTGGGGGATACTGTGACATCCGTCACCAAAATAGGTACGTTGGCTTTGGCATTAGTTTGAATTTTGACTTTTGACTTTGACTTTCGTCTTTATTTGGACTAGGTCTTGATTTATGGTTCTTTTCTTGTTGGGCCCAAATTTTGGTCTAATGGGCCTACGTTTTTATGATGGGCCTGGAGCCTATATCATTATGTGACTAGTGGACTTGTCGTCGTATGAGGTTCTATGTATTGAGCCCAATCGAGGGTTTTCTAAAATGTAAAACACGAAACTTCACCATAACCCAATTAGCCTTACATCCATGGGCTTTGCCTAAAGCCTGTTAAAACAACTTAAATTGGTTCTAAAAATATAATTTATCCAAATCCTAGGGCATGTGATAGTTCGTTGGAACCGTTATTGCGCGCGGAATCTGAAAGCGTAAAAATTAGACGACGCGTGGCTCGAGACGTGACGGAATACACGAGACGGGCCAAGGGCCCGAAGGCCCTTCTTCCTCCCAAGTTTCGGCCGCAAGGTTTAAGGGGGGTATTCCCCTTTGCCTTAGCTCATTTTCACAAATTCTAGTTTTCCCTTGAAACCCTAGCCACCACTTCACCAAAAATCCTCTCTTCTTCTCTATAACCTATCAAAATTCTGAAGATTCTTGAGCATCCATCGAGTTTTGGGCAATCAAATCATCCAAGAGCTTTAAACCAAGCAAGATACATTCGTCTTCAAAGCTACGGTAAGCGAAATTCGTTTTTGATGAAGTTAATGCTAGTTTCACTCTAAAATCGATGATACTCATCATCTATATTCAAAATCTTCATCTAATGATCTCTCATTCTTGGTTTTTGGTGCTAGATCGTGAAAATCTAAGCGTTACGATTGTCGGGTTCGTCACTTGGTAAAAACCCTAATTCTTGGTCTTGTATGGTAATCGAATCTAAAAGATTGGGATGTAATCTTGGATGACCTGCCCTTAATCGAGATTTTGGACCTATAAAACGTTTTGAAAGTATTGATGTGTTGAACAAATCGAAACAACGAAACTAACAATCTGGGCAGCTTGCTGTCAGAAAAATGGGTCATCTTGTTCGTGTGATAACTTGGTCGAAACACGCCCAATTGGGGCAAACTCTGGGTCTAAATTTAAGCCCTATGAGTCCTCTAACTAACCAAGTGTTTTCATGTCGTTTCGACATCGTTTGGTCCTCCAAACGTAGCAAACAAAACTGAAGGTCAAAACTGACGAATCTGGGCAGCAGATTGGTCTTTATTTTCGTGTCATAACTTACTCATATTTTGTCAAATGAACCTGATTCTTTTTCTGGAGTTAATTTAAAGTCTCTTCTTTCAAATGACACCTCGTACGCATGTTTCGTGGTCGTTTCGATCTCCTAACAGCTTATACAAGACTGATGCGCAATCAGATATGTATGCTGAATTATTTTGTTAAAACTTAAAAATAAGGGTTGGGATTAAATAGTCTAAATTAAGACAAGTTTGCATATAATATTGATTAAAACTCTTTACAAAAGAATTAAATTAATAAGTGTGACGATGGAAAACCTTGATTAGTGTTAAGGGCTGGACTAACATGATTGCACCCATATTAGTCATCGATATTTGGTGCTATATTAATCCTTGTGTGAATTATATATTTTTAGAGCTTCCTCTGCGTGTTGTGGAATTTGAACTGTGACTTTTCAAGGTGAGTTTCACGGCCCCTTTCTAATATATTTTACTTGGGGGAAAAGCATGCTCATGGTTTTGGACTATGCCATGTTTGATTTTCTTTTGAAATATTGTATGTGGTTTGGGTCATGGTATGAGTCTTGATATTCAATCATGAGTGTGTACTTGTGCTTGTGCTTGTGCTTCAACTTGTGTACTTGGATGTTATGGAGAGATATTGTTAGTACTAACGGGTTGACACCCCCACCCATGTTGTCGGTATACTAGTCGAGACCGACTTGGCCGGGGCTTGCCCTTGGGTGAATATAATCCGGTTGTGTGCAAATTTTGGAATGTCTTGGACTTGGGTTACATCTGAACTTATGTTGATATCTTGACTGCTATGTATCTCTTTCACATACAATTTTCTATACATGTTTTACACGGCAAAATATTTGTACTTATAAACCTGTGAACTCACCAACGTATGTTGACCTTTTTAGAGCATGTCTTTTCAGGTAATGAAGTCTAGGTATGGCTGTGGACTTAGACGAGACCGCTCCACTAGGAGCATTAGACATTCAAGAGACTTTTGGGACATGTTGTGGATTGTTGGGTTTTATGGATTGTAATTTTGATGATTTTGAGATTTTTATTGTTTGACAATTGTGTTGATTTGTTTCTATATGGAGCTTTGGTATGATTATGCATTTTGGTATGACGTTCTGGTAGTGACTATCCTTGACATGTGTTCCTATGTGTCGGGCGACGTCATGACCCATGTACGGAGAATACCTTTAGATATTCTCTCGAACCCCAATGTGTTATGACGATCCCGTCCGTTGCATCCTCGTGTTTCCGCTTTAGCGAGGGTGTGACACTCTTTGTCTCATAGATGTCCAGGCTTCGGCACTAAGTCTCCATTATCATTTGTGTATATCGGGATATAGGGACCCTGTTTCATAGATCTCATCATCCTGGGTTCAGTATAATTGACATGGTTCTCAAAACGATAGACCTAGTCCAGATAGTCTTCTTCGCTAAGAAGTCGAGGAGGTTTCATGGTTGTTTCGATCTCATTATCTAGATTAAGAGTGGCAGTGATGTGCTTCAAGTTTGCCATTGTGAATACTTGGATTGAAACTGAAAGAAAAACTTCAAACTGAGTTCTCGCACGATTGATAAAGTTCTCGAGCGAATAGTCTTCTGTAAAACTGTTGGAATATTTGAAGATGATACTTACCAAAACCTAAGTGCCGAGTCTCATGATGATTACGAAAACCGACACGGAGAAGCTATGCTGAAAATATGATCAAAAAGAAGAAAATTGACCAAAGTCAAATTTGGTCAACCATGGTCAAAGTCAACAGTCAACATCAACGGTCATCCCGAATGACGTCAGCACCTGGCAGTCATGGATCAGCAATAGAGAATTTATTAGACTTAGAAGAATATGTGTAATCATTAGGGCTTAAATGTAATTTTGTTCATTTATGTAAAGAGTATAAATTGACTAAGTGTAGTCATTTTTATCCTCTAAGCATTGTAAGCACTAACAATAAAAAACAAGAGAGAATTAGTCTAGTGAGATAATCAATTAGGTTAAGTGTGTGTGAGAGAGAATTTTCTTACAAACTCCCTTTGTAATCTCCTAGCATCATCATCCATATGAATGAATGAAATTTTTATGAATATGTATTGTTGATAGTTCATCATTCATTTATCATATATTAAATCTTGCAACAGATCTTCACTTGAAATCATTAACAGGTGTGTGAGATTCCGTATCACAGATCTGATAAACGGCAACAATACGATTGCAATATTCGATCCATCAGTATCGATTTTCATAAAAACTAATTGCATAAGTTTTCGCACAAACATCTCGCACGGTAAGTTTTGTAACTGAATTTTGTGAAATGTTCAAGTTTTCGAGTGAAAGAAATCTTTCTGTAACAGAATTTCAACAAACTTTTTCACTTCTGGCGTGAATAGCTACCTTTCACGTGCGAAAGTTAACTTTTCGCTTGATCGAACTTAGTCAATTTCGACAATTCCAGCCTTCAATCAAACACCAATTTGTTCAAATTAACTGTTTAATCTTTCGATTAGTGATTTTAGGTTCGGTTATGATCATAATTGTCTCTAATTGATTCAATTAAGCTTAATTAATCTCCAAAACAAGTCAATTCTTCAAATGAACAGCATGACATCTCTTTAGGTCTTCAAAAGTGATCAAATAAGCCATGAATTTACTAAATCTTCAATTATCTTCAAAATGGATCTTGTGAACACTTCAATAAGAACTAATCAACCTTTGATTCAATTGATCAAGAGCACACCTTGCTCTGATACCAATTGCAAGGATCAACACTATAAAATGATCGATCTCGTGATGAAAATGCAGAATGTTGACATCACGGTATAAGATTGAATAGTAATTGAAGAACATAAATACAAATGTAAATAAACTTTGATTATATTGCTCTCTGACTTAGAATCTATTACAATACGAATGAAATCAAGAAAGTGACAAAAGCTACTAAAATACATTACAAAACTTCTATTTTACTATTCTATGAAGTTCTCGCGCGACTAACAAGTTCTCGCACGATCAACAGGTTTTTGCGTGAGAAGCAAGTTATCGCGCAACAAGTCTAGCTATTCGCGTGAGTTGATCTTTTTCATCTTGATTTGATTTTTCGAGCCTCTAGGTTCAACCCCTACAGAATATTTTAAAAGCTGATTTCAAAAGAGTAGAAAATGATTATAAACTTAAAATAGAAGATTTAGAGAAAACAATTTCTACTCTGAAGCATGAGCATACAAATTACAGGACTTAAATCAAAGATCTCATAACCAAGTTAACTGAATGCTAGGCTGAGCTTGTGATTAGCAAAGCCAAGGTAGAAAAGTGTTTTCTTGAAGAGAAAACCTTCAAGAACATAATATCCTCATCCTTGCATGCAAAGATTTATTATCAAAAAAGACAGGGACTAGGTTCAAGTGAGATAGCTCCTCCACACACACTACTATCTATAAGATCTCCAAGGTGTAAAACTTGTCAAGATGAGCTGCCTCTCATTGATCCTATCCAAGAAGAGGATGAAGATAAAGAGGCGATAGTGAAGGATGAACCTAAACTGACTGAGAAGGGTTATCCTAAAAAGGGTTATTATTCTCTTGGGGAGAAGAAAAAACCATGGATGACCAAGTCAGCTAGGAAGAACTTGGTCAAGGAAACCAAAAGAAAATCAAACAAAGACCAAGAGATCAAGGCCACTTTCAATTCCAAGAAAAAACAAGTCTTTATTTTTGATGGGTTTGAGGTGGTGAAGACTGAAGACTCAACTACAGACTATAGTACCAAGAGTCCTAGTTCATGTCCAAATCATCCTGGTCAAGAGAAGAAGGCTGATCAAATGTGCACCACTGCTACGTTGCTAGAACCAACCAGTTCCAAAAGCAAGCCTCACCCAAAGAAGCCTGCTGCATCATCTATGAAGATATAGAAGGAAGTGCAAAGTGATCAAGCTCGGCCTTCTACCAAGAAGAAGACTCTTAGAAGTATGCTAGTTGAATGCATCATGTGTGGTGGTACTTCTCACTTTGCTAAGGATTGTATCTATAATCCCAAGAGTACCATCCATATGACCAAGAAAAACACTTTTGAGAAGAAGAAGAAGATGATAGCTTTGGAAGGAAAATCTCTTTCCTTCGGAAGCTCCAAGGTGATCAAAATGAAGATAAGTGGAAAATTGCCTTCGGAAGAAAATTTGGTCTTGAAAGAAAGGAATGCTTCCGAAGTACTAAAGTCTACTGCAGTGGATGTAAAAGCTTCTGAAGGTTCAGTCTCCAAAACTTCCAAAGTTTTTAAAACTTCCAAAGTCTTGAAGGTCAAGTCTAGTATTCTAAAGATGGTGTGGATGATGAAGGAAGACCATGTGACTGAACTTTATTAATTAACAACAGCCAAAGATCCTCAAAGCTAGAATACAGGATCAATAACTGTTGAACTATCTTTAGTTCATCTTGGTGAGTCCAAGACCAATAAGGCTTGGTTTCCAAATATAACTAACTACCTCTTTCTGTGTAGGAATAGCTGAAGACCAAGGGAAATATACGGATCATTAAAAGTGGTTGTTCCAATCACATGAAAGGCAATGGATTTTTGCTTTAGAACTTTGAGGAAGTTAATGGAGGGCTAGTTGCTTTTGGAGGATAATCAGGTGGTTACATCACTGGAAGGGGCAGGGTCATAAATGGTAAGCTTAGTATTAAGAAGGTAAACTATGTTAAGGAGCTTGGGTACAATCTCTTGAGTCTATCCCAACTTTGTGACCAGAGACATAACATGCTTTTCACTAAGCATGAGTGCATTGCTCTCAAGCTGGGGTGATCATTCCTCAAGAGCATGGCCTGCTCAGGGACCCCAGGGAAGGGAACATGTATGTAGGACTAGTAAAGGGGGTCAATGTAATAGTTTCATAGTTGTTAGGAGAGAATTAGAACACTTAACAGATCAAATAGGGAACCCACTTAAAGGTGAAACGAAGAACACAAGTAAAGAATAGAACAAGAACAAGAACACCCTTAATATGGTTTTCAAGAATGATGTATATTGTTCTCAAGTTCAATTACAAAGTGTTACAAAGCTTAAAATGAAATGACAAGTACTTGAGATACTTTATACTACATCCTACAGCTTGCCATACTTTGAAGGACAACTAGAAACACTAATCTAGATAACAAGATCAATGTAAAGTCAAAAGGCAGATTGCCTTTTGACTAGTGACTATGACATGACATAGCTCACATCCTTATCTAATACAAAAGCATAAAAGTACAAAAGTAGAAAGTTACAGACTCGAGACCTTAATCTATAGTTTGGCAAAAGTATGACCTTTTCACCAACTCATATAAGTTGGTTCATCTTCAGAGGTGGCAGCGGAAAGTAATTCATCTTTTGTCAAAAGGTGATTCAAAAAAATCATGTCTTCTCTGTCTTTGAAAGAAATCAATTTTTGGCTTCAAAAGCCTTTGTGTTTGAAGCTTCAGAAGACTTCATCTTTGGCTTTGAAAGATTTGGTCTTTTGCCTTTGGAAGATTTGATACTTAGCATAATTCACGGAGTTATATCAAATCTTTTGAAGTAACTTCCTTGTACTTCACATGTGCATATTGAGAGCTCTTTGGTTGCATCGGCCTATAAGTGTGATCCTTACAAACTCCCCCTAAGCTAATGCTACCAAAATTGAAGGAAAGCTTTGACCCTAGATCTTCAGCTTTGACCTTATCTGCAGAGGTCGATGCCTTGGATTTCTTCTTCTTCTTCTTATCCCTTCTAATGGCCATCCTCTTCCTTTTTCTATACTTTAACTAAGAAGAATGACCTTGAGTACCAGATGGTTCTTGTTTGTCCTTCTCAGTTTGGTCATTTTCCTTCACAGATTCAGAAGGAGAGGGGTCAGGACCCTGCTATGGGTCAGAAGATGAAGCTGGCCGAGATGTAGCACTAGGTCCAGGTTGTGTTGTTTCTTGTGGTTCACCCTTGACCTCAGCTTCAGGTGCACCCTGACTTGGTAGAGAATGCAAGTCAACTTGCTCACCCCTTTTGATCTTCTGTTTGATCACCTTAATGTGCTCGTTCATTGTGGATAGAGACATTAGACCAAGTCTCCTTCCGGAGAACCCATACAGCTTCAAGAAGCTCACTATTTTTTGTCTGTCAACAGACATCTTTAGATTTGCTCTGATGGTGGCTTTTGACTTTACAACCTCTTCCTTATCTTCCTCTTAGCAGCTTTTTGCTCTTTTAGCACTTCATGCTCAAGATGCTTAAGGTATTCAAATTCAATGTACTCAAAGAAAAGGGGAAGTAGGTTTGCAACCTAATAGAGGCATGTAGCACTCAGGTAGGTTATCATGTTTTGTCTGTCTTGTTCCTTACCTACCTGAGTTTCTTGCTCAGTGGCCACAACATCTGCCTCAGGGAGAGGGTAGGAGCTTTGTACAATCTTTTTCTTATTCTTTCTTTGTTGGACTATTTGAAGATGATACTTACCAAAACCTAAGTGCCGAATCTCATGATGATTACCAAAACTGACACGGTGAAGCTACGCTGAAAATGATCAAAACGAAGAAAATTGACCAAAGTCAAAGTTGGTCAAACTTGGTCAACCGTGGTCAAAGTCAACAGTCAACATTAGCGGATGTCCCAAGTGACGTCAGCACCCGGCAGTCACGCATCAGCAACAGAGAATTTGTTAGACGTTAAAGAATATTTGTGTAATCATTAAGGCTTAAATGTAATTCTGTTTATTTATGTAAAAAGTATAAATAGACTAAGTGTAGTTATTTTATACTCTAACCATTAGAAAGTAAGCAAGAATTCACTAAGTGAGAATTAGGCTAGCGAGAGAAACAATTAGGTTGAGTGTGTGTGAGAGATATTTTTCTCACAAACTCCCTTTGTAATCTCCTAGTATAAACATGCATATGAATGAATGAAATATTTATGAATGTGTTCTTGATTGTTCATCATTTATTCATCATCATACATTCAATATTACAACAGATCTTCACTTGAAATAATCAACAGGTCTGTGAGATTCTGCATCACAGATCTGATAAACGGCAACAATACGATTGCAATATTCGACCCATCATTATCTAATTTTCACAGTTGGTATCAGAGCTAAATGTTTCTTCTACCTCATCAGCCATGGACTGATTAATTTGAATTTTATGTGATTTCAACTCGTCCGCTGTGGAATGGGTGAATGTCCGCTATGATTGAGGTAAAACGACCGTTGTGGACCTGTTTGTTTATTTCAATGTCCGCTGTGGACCTTTGATTCAAGTCCGCTGTGGACTATTTATGTTTATTCTTGTTTGATCGTCTGCTGTGATCAGGTAATGTCCGTTGTGGATGGTGTTTTGTTTGTTTCAATATCCGCTGTGGATATTGTGGACAGTTGTGTATGTTATGTTTGGTCAATGCCTACTGTAGATTAACACGTCCGCTGTGGAACTTATGTTTGGTCAATGTCTTCTGCAGATTAACACGTCCGCTATGGATGTGTTTACACATCCGCTGTGGGTGTTAACATATCAGCTGTGGATTTGTTTGTTTGTTAGCTGTGAACAGTTGGGCAAAATTGATGTTTGTCAGCTGTGAACATTGCGTATCAGCTGTGGATGTAACACATCAGCTGTGGACAGTTGGTTTCAAAGATGATGAAGATTGTCAGTTGTGGGATAAGAACATCAGCTGTGGAATTAGAATACTTTGTCAAAAATCAAATACAAGTGTAATTTGTGTATTCTTTGTGAACTTTGATTATGAATGAAATTTCAATTTCAAATACACAACTTGATGTTTGAATGACTATTGAATGATTGTATGATGAACAAATGAATCAAAATCTGAATTAAATCATAGATTTGGCTGATTTTTAGATTTCAAAGCAGTTTGACTTTGATGTGGAATCTCACAGGCCTGTTGATGATTTCATTATCGAATTTTCACAGTTGGTATCAGTGCAGTGGCTCAAATCTTACATTGATTTTCGATCCTCTGAATTAACAAGATGATATCAGTGGTTCATTAGCTTCAAACCATTAGAAAGTAAGCAAGCATTCTCTAAGCAAGCATTGTTGAGAATTAGGCTAGTGAGAGAAACAATTAGGTTGAGTGTGTGTGATAGAGATTTTTCTTACAAACTCTCTTTGTAATCTCCTAGCATAAACATTCATATGAATGAATGAAATATTTATGAATATGTATTCTTGATTGTTCATCATTCATTCATCATCATACATTCAATCTTGCAACAGATCTTCACTTGAAATCATCAACAGGTCTATGAGATTCCGCATCACAGATTTGATAAACGGCAACATACGGTTGTAATATTCGATCCATCATTATCGAATTTTCACATTCTTCTTTGATCTTGAGGACCAATTCTACAGCCTCAACCTCCTTCCTCTCCTTTGACACTTCCATGTTAGCCAAATCATCCAATTCTTTCAAGGGAAGAGAGATGAGTTCATCAACATTGTAGTTCCTAGACTCCAGATAGTTTAATCTGGCTACCCTCAACTCATCCTCCTAAGTGTCTGGCCTAGGGGTAGTGCTGATTGTAGCTTCTATGAGACTAGGGGTCTTACTTGAACTCTCTACTCTTGCCTTCCTCTTCCTCTCTCTCTTCTCCTCCTTAATCTCCTCAGAGGTCATCTTCCTCTTTCCTTTGTTAGTCACTGGCCTGTATGACTCATGGTGGAGAGAGCTTTGGCCTTCATTGCTTGGTGTTGCACTTGAGCTCTAGCCAGAGAGAGGTTGTGAGACACCTTCACCAGCTGGTGCCTCACTGAGGATATTGGGTGTTAAAGCATTTTTTGTTTCAAGGTTCACAGGTTCAACTACTAGGCCTTCAGCCAAGGTCTCCCTTCAAAGCTAATCTTAATGTCCACCTCAGCATTTAGTTGACCAACAGTCTTACCTGCTAGCCTCTATCTATATAGCTTGGTTCTATTTTTGAACTCTTTAAGCACACTATTTTGAATCCTTTCAGCAAACCTTGCAAGTTGCTTGTTTTGACTTAGGTTGGCAAGTGGCAGGTCTACCAAATAGGTGCTCTCATAGTATCTCAAGTTGTGAAAGTTGAAGACTTCTTTTTGTTTCTGAGACCCAGAGATTACTAGGGCTCTCCTATCAGTGTCATCCTACTATTGGATTTTTAGCAGCGTAGGATGGGGTAGACATTGCCCTTGGTATACCCTCCTCAAACAGGCTTTAAATTAGGGCATCCACATCAGTGTGGGTCTGAGAAGGTTGTTGGTATGGACAACTACAAGTGAGGGTGGTAAGTCCTCTATGTCCATACTCTGGGCAGAACTCTAAGGTTCTGTGATTGTAGGTAGGATTTTCTCCCCTCTTTTGACAGCAACACCCTGTTGCATAGGGAGCTAAAGATTAGGTCCACCACCAGGTTCTTGTGGACCTGGTTGAGTTTGCCTACCAGGTTTCTCAGCTAACTTGCCCTGAGATTGGTGATCTTAAGTTACTGGTCACCGACCTACCTTTGAAAGGTAACCACCTGAGATTCTAGGTAATTTTTGATAGTTTTTGCACATTTAGTTGCATACTCCCCTCATCTTCATCAAAAGAATCACAGGGGCATAAGATAATAGGACCAAAGTCTTCTTCCTCCCCACCAACTTGGGTTCTTGGCTGTTGGATTTCCCCTGCATGGTGACAACTTCAGGAGAAGTGTCAACGGGCTGGGTTGCCGTGGTTGAGGTCTTAATGATGTAATCACTTGCAAAAGTGAGAGCTTTTTCTTATGGACCTCCTGAATAGTGACAATTTCAGTTTGGGGTAGATGATGTGGGCTAGTGTAAGGATAATAATAACAACGAATTGATCTCATGAGGAGAATGTGGAGTGTAATCGCTCACGTTAAGAAGATTGAATGTCACACCCTCAATTTCCACGTGCGGGGTTTTACCGCGAGATGTGTGAACAAACCAAGATCTCAGTCACTAGTTACTCAGAGCGACTCTATATGCAACATTTCAACAAATCAGAGTTTAAAATTTTAAATATTTGAGGAAGCATTTTGTAAATAACCAAAACACAAGGTACTAAAGGTAAACTGCGCAAAACACGCGCCCGAACCAAAATACATAAGTAAATGCTAAATTAAAAGTAAACAATATTTGAACAAAGCATGCTTGACACGTGCGTGCTCCTATGGGCAGCTGCTAGAAACAACCTGAGAAAGCATACTAAAAGTGTCAACATGATGGTTGGTGAGTTCATGAGTTTGTAATCAATCATAAGCAGTTGCGTTAGTAAAACATAAACAAGTGAATTGAAATAGATAGCTAGTCTAATTTCATTAGTAAAGAGCAATAGTGATTTCGCGATGGAAGTTGACTATGTTTTTCTGTTTGCCTCCCGCCACGACATACCAGGTCATGACGCTGTTAGTCGTTTAGGACAATATTGCACCCGTTGACTTCCAGTCACACAGGTGGGGCTTGTCAGACCCAGTAGTACTACCCAAGATTTCCCGCTAGATTCCTTAATTAAGGATCTAAAAGTGTGAGGACTTTCTATGGTATAACCCACTATGTCTTACCAAACACATGTTATATCACTAAAGCGTTTTAAAAACAAGTATGCTTTCTCCCCCAAAAGAGAAGTAGTAAAAGTGGGGCATTGAACTCACCTGGTGCGCAAACGAATGATTGTAAAAGCTAATGATGAGTGGAAAGACAACCCTTCAAAGGTTACCTAGAACACGCAAGTACATAAGTACATGTACATAGAAAACTTAACAACCCTAAGTGCTTAACAAACACATTGACCTAACGTTTTGGAAAACAAGACTAATTTGACCAAGTTGACCAAGTTGACCCATTTCGTTGGTGACATGTCAAGTTAAATTCTTGTTTAATCAAGTATAGCAATCCATCATACATGGTTATCACACAAGTTATTCACGTATGTCACATTACAAACCCTTAAAAGCTATAAAAATCATCCTACACCATCCATCATCATGTATATTCCATAAGCGCCTAAATTTCCAAAGTTGTGCATCAAGTATTCATACAACCCAAACAACATAATCTACCACCTTAGACATCATCAACCAACATTCTAACATGATCCTAACATCATTAACATGCTCAATTAACAATATCCAATGATCTACATAAATAAAGTTTCCCTTTCGGGAAAGTAACACCCAAAACCAATCTAACATCCGATTCATTCAAATATTCATCAACTTTATACCTAATCAAGTTCATAACAATCATCTAAACAAGATAAACATCATCAATTCATCATAATTCATCAATCTCATGCATAAAAGTTACTATTAATAGTAAGGTATGAACAACCACTCAATTTCAATCATAGATTCATCAATATTATACCTAATCTAGTTCATAGCATTCATAATCATCCATTTAACATAAACAATTCATCAAAACATGAATTCTCATGAATAAAAGTTTCCATTTTTGGCAATGTATGAACTAGATGACAAAAACCATGAATTTCTTGCATAATCTACATAGATTAACATTCATACAACATAACTAACATCACATCATCATCAACCAACATCAATTTCGACATTCATCACAATTTTTGGCCTAGGGTTCATCAATAATCAAAAACCATGAAAAGTCAATCAAAATCTAACCTTTAATTGTGTAAAGATGATGATTAACACTTGCAAACACTTGCAACACTTGAATCCCAATCAAAATTGACTTGTTTGTGCTTGTTCTTAATCAAAATTGCAAAGGGTAGGGGGAGGGGATGTTTGGCCGTGACAAGGGGGGTTTGAGGGCTAGGGTTGGGTTTTTACCAAATTTAAGTTTGTAGATTTTACAAAATAATCCCTCTTTGATCATATTTTATAAAAACATAATCTTTTTAACACTTTAAACAACTTCAACTATAGAATACAAGTATTATTAAACCACAATAATAATCATGTATATTTTCCACTAATCACAAATAAACATAACACGTTGTCACGTTACAAGGTAAAATTCACAAATCACATAACTGCCAATTAATAATCAACATTGTTAATCAAGTTATTATCTAATAACCATTTTTAATTATTATTAAGTCACCAACGTTCAACGACAACTAGTGTGTGCTCACGACACGTGTACGCAAGACCTAACGGAACTAACGGAGTTTGGTAACGGAAAATTACCGGATGTCACATTGAATAAGAGGAAGACATGATAAAATGAACTTGAACACAAATGTAAATAATATTCCTTGTATTGCTCTTTGATTTGAAATTATTACAATTGAGTATGAAATCAGGAAAACTGCAAAAGCTCACTACGTTACATTACAAAACAACTATTTATACTAAACTAGGAAGTTCTCACATAGTTCTCGCGGGATTTCCAAGTTCTCGCGCGAGATGCAAGTTCTTGCGTGACTTGATCTTCATAATCTTGATTTTATTTTCTGAGCCTCTAGGTTCAATCCCTACAATCACCCCCTAGGCTCAAAGAATCAATGCCTTTAGAAGTCCATGTCTGCAACCTTGCAACTACCCCCATAAGCATACATCTTGTTGTCCAGGGCCTTCATAATCATCCAACCAAACATGCTGTTATGAAATGAATAGATTCATCAGCTACAATTGAACAAGTCTGCAACCTCATCAAATCTTCTCTTCCAAACTTGAGCAAATCCATAGGGTCAATGATACGGTATTCTTTGTTAACACAATAGATCAGTGCATGACCCGTCTCCTTTTCACACTTCCACCACATGAGCTTAGACAAGCTATTAACTGGCACAAGAGCGTGTATAGGTTCTTCCTTGCATATCTGGTATGCTTATATACCCTTATCTCCATTGGCTTGTTCGTATTAGGATCTATACGCGTCTTATCTTCTATCAGTTTAAATTTGTTAGTTTTAAAGTCTTTGAAATTTTCCTACTCTGCCTCCAAATCATATTATTTATCCAGTTCCCTTTTCCATAATTACTTGGGTTAATAATTGGAACACGATCCATAGCATATATCTGACACTCTGAGTGTATGAAAGTCGTGCTCGTCCTGATAGTATTCAATAGCTCCAGCCTTCCTCTTAATAGCATACATTTTCTTTTCAGCATCGTACGCCCAACTAATATTATGTTCTGAGTTTTTGTACCTTGTGAAAGGTTTGGAATGTCTCAGCGTGTGAATATAAGCTGGCGGAGGAGGAGCGACAATCGTAAGATCTCCGACCTGATGTACATCAATTTGATCAGTTAAATTAGCTATCTTGTCAGTTGTTTCTTGAGTACTTGACTCCCCACAATCTCTCCTTCTTCAGCCAAGATATCTGAGAATAAGTCCTTAAGACTATTCCCAAATATATCTGTGTAGTCTATGGTTTCCTCTAAATCTTCAAATGTACCAACATCTTCATCTGTCTCCTTAGCAATAATCTTTTGCTAGAATGTATAGAATTCTCTCTCGTAAGATTCTTCAGTAGCGAGATCTAATGGTGTATACTTAACTGAGTCATCGAGACTTGGTCCGGAGACATTATCAGTACTCGACGATCTAGAAGGACCAGCAGTTAAACCCATATCTTTGCCTTGATCATCATCATCATTCTTATCGTCTTTCTTACTATTATCACCCTTATCGCCATCATCATCTTCATCTACCTTCTCTTCTTCACTAAAGTCACAATCAACCAAGTCAAAGTCATCATCATCATTTGTTGGCTCAGGAATTAGTACATCATGTTCAGGCTCTACAAACGCCTCTCCAGTATAAACCACAGGTTGATCCTTAGTACCCATAGTATGAACACTGATAGGTGGCTCTTGATCAACAATAGTAGTCTCTGTTGTCCTTTCTGTAACAACAGGATCAACATCATGCTCTGTAGTATCATCAAGATCTTGAGTAACTTCAGGATCAGCAGTTTGCTTTCACTTAATTCTTCAACTTCCGTGGTTTGTTATTGAGTAAACAAAAATAGCACACAAGAAGTGAGATCCCTGATGTTCTGCTCTCGAATTTAAACATTGCTAAGTATGAAGTGTTGCTAATGTTCAAGATTCTTGATCCGTTCATCTTTATCAAACATCTGTCTATGTAGATCATCAATCGTTTAGGTTTCCTCTAACAACTCCTTCTCTAAAGTACTACTCTCTACTCAAGAGTAACAGATGTAGGTGAACTAGTTGAAGCACTAGCATCTTGTCTTTATGCAGGAGGACTGTTGAGAAAATCTTCAGTACCTACCGTCTCATCAAACCCTTGATCCCTTGAAGGTGTACTCAATACATCCTCAGTAGCAGGCATAGTAGATGATGTTACAATTATTTATTCTGTAACGATCAGCGGTGTCTCTAATGTAGCAGCCTCGCTAACTATGGCAGGATCTCAAACATAGGCACATCAGGATCAATCGTCATAGTGGTCACTAGGGTCTGACACTTACGCAAAACTCCTCGAACTCTACCCCTCCCACGTGGACTCTCTGCAGTTTTCCTGCCCATTTTTTTCTTCCTCCTCTGAGTTGACGGTGAATCCTCAGGAACAAAATTAGCATCACATTCCTCAGAAGTGCATTTAGTAGGAGTTACTTGCACTCTGGGACGTCCTAAAGGACATAAGGGACATTCCCTATATGATCACTATTAGTCTGACTCCCTAAACTGAACCATGAGTCAATCTCAGCATCTATAGACATTCCTCTTAGTTGAGAGCTTTCAAGATTATCTTTAAGAACACTAGTCGATGGCCCAGCTTGCTCAGCTTGGGGAGCCACTTCTTCAGGTTATTGTGCTTCTCCTTGATAATCCTTAGCAAATCTACCAAAGTTTTGCAAAATGTGATCCATCCCAAACATTCCCACTTGCTCCCATAAGATATGTGAATATATCCTTCTTCATCACCATTACAACATAGGTGGAAGAATCAGATATTACTAACTCAGGATGAGCAGCATTCACAATCAATTGTATGAACTGAGGGTATATAATAAACTTCTTCCCCACTATGGCTATGACGTTCTTCTACATCTCTGAGAAAATAGCTTTGGATATGATGTATGGAATATCATCTACAAGAGATATCAGCAGGGATCCAATGACTGCACTAAGGCTATCCATACCAGCCTTTAGGTTACTGAGACAATGAATCACCATAAGAAACAAGTACTTCCAAAACAGAGGTAAGTACTTCTTCTCAAGTAACGGATATCAGTGATCATATCCCATTCTCTTCAAATAATCCCTTGCCACATCATCATCTAGCTTGATTGGTGCATTGGGCTGATCCTCCAATAGTAGAACACTATTAATCACCTCAGTAGTGATAACAATCCCCTTGCCCTTAACAGTAGCACATATGCATGGTTCAGCCTTCTCATCTCTCTCATTAGTTGCTATCAGCCAAAACTAATCAACCACTTCTGTGTAGATAGTGGGATTAGCAGTAATAGCATGATGGATCCTAGATGTCGTAAGTCCATCTATCAATGATCTGAATAGGGCTTTATCTTCTGGAACATCTCCAATATAAGCTACTCCATTATGGTTCTTGTTAAAAACCATAGGTCTTGCCATCTAAAAATTAAACATACTTGAATTAGAACACACAAATTTTCAGACTTAGAAAAATATTGAAAATTTAAACTTCTCGTGTGAAAACTCAAGTATTCACATGAGATTGAATTTTGACCAAAGTCAACTTTTTGTGCGACTGGTAAAAGTTTCCACGCGACAAGTTCTGTGCAAATTTAAGGTTTTTCGCCTCTGTTCACTTGCTGATACTTTTCGCATGCGACAAGTTCTGTGAATTTCAGATTTTCAAATTATGCATTTTCAGAGTGTTCCAACAGTTAAAACATGTTCATTAGGTGACGTTTAAGTCATTATTAAGGTTTCATATGGTTAATTTTTTTCAATGTTAAGTTTATTTGTCCATAGACAATAGATCATGAATCAAACTATCATAAAATCAAACAAAAATGAGTAATCTACATTATCAATCACTATAGTACCACTAAGCGACCACAATGAACAATACTATCAAGTTTAAACAAGTTTGAACACTTAGAATTTGAGAGAGTGAATTTCAGAGAGTTTTTGTGCGAATGTTCAACTTCTCGCACAACTGTTGCTTTTATAGCCCTCTGACTTCTCGCGCTAGAAGTCAGAGCTTTCGCAGAAACAAACTTTCACTTCATAGAACTTTTCGCATGTGACTAGTTCAACTAGTCGCATAACTTTTCGCATATTTTGAACTTTTCACATGCTAGAAGTTCAATTTCCTTTGAACTTTCAAATTTATTTATCTTGTCAAACCATTTGATTTGTTATGAATAAAAATATGTTTAACTAAGTGTTTACAATTATCCAAGAACTCTTAATTTATTTATCTTGTAAAGTGTAACAAAAACAAATTTTATCATGAAAAAACAAAGTGATATTTTCTTTATACTAAAAACTTAAAAGTTTTTCGTAAAAATTTCAACAATAGCATCATATTTCTTATGAAATTAACCATTAACATCTTTCAGCTTTATTTAAAATAAGACTTGTTACGTTGGTTGTCAATATGTTGTGTACATTTTAAACTCAGACTTTAATATTTACTTGGACACATGTTTTGTGATTTTTATCATGTTTAGATTGAGTTGTTATGAAATCTGTGAAACTCACAATAGAAAAATCTTGTAGAACCCTTATCCTGCTTCAAGACACTTTTGAAATTTCAAGTCACCCCAACTTGACTTAAACCTTTTACCTCTGATCAGCCTTTTTAGAATTATTTTTCCTTATATAATATCTATTTAGAGCATGAGTAGCCTGGGAAATGTTTTTGAACACAAAATATTAACAAGTTTTAGGACTTATTAACTGCCAGTCAGATTTATGTTTTGCCATCGCAAGACGTTTTGGACTTGTAAACCAAGTCGGACTTACATGCCCTATCTCTTGATTTTGCCTCCTGTGTCATAACATATTCTTAAAAAGAAAAATATTTATCATATAGTGCGTATGTCTATGACATATCTTTTATTATTGTGCTCATTGGCATCTTTTAATCCTATATGGGCTTTTGGCATCTTTTTGCTCTTTTTGTTCATGTTTATTTTCCCTTTTGTTTTTCTTGTCATATCCTTTTTATCTTTTAATATTTATATATATACATTTTTTTTCTGAAAGATACTGAATCAAATGATAACTGGCTTGAGTATGACTAGACTATAACTCTTAGTCTATTTTAGCATGGACTCAGCGTTACCACAAAACCTTGTTGAGTAATCCACTTCAGTCATAAAGAACTTACTTCCGATGTATCACAGATCATAGTGTTTTTCAGTCTTGAAAGTCAAGCCTATCAACATATTAAACATAATCCAAGTCAGTTTCTTTAAGCTTTATAATTTAATGTTTCAAAATCAAGAAATATACTATCATTTCCTATAAAACCTTGAAAATTTTAATTTTCTTAATGTGTAAAACAAAATATTTTTTACTCCCCTTAAAAATAAAAATCTTTTTTGAGATATTTTCAAATTTTCGCCCCTTAAAATTGTGATTATCTACAAAGAAAATAACATTTTTAACTAAAATGAAGAAAAATATTTTTGAAAGGGTGTATGGATAATCATTAACCAAAGTTAATCATTCCAAGAGATTAGACTAAAAAGTCAAATCTGGAATGATCCAACGTCTTAGTAAACAAATTAGCAATATTGTCATCTGATGAGACTGATTCCAAATGGATAAGTTTTCGATCAAAGCAGTCACGAATAAAATACATGCGGATGTCAATGTGTTTTGTCTTTGAATGTTGGATCGGATTCTTCAATATGTTTAACACTACAGTGTTATACAAAATTTTGGTGTTATAAAGATTAAGGCCATAATCAAGAAGTTGTTACTGAATTCAAACAATCTGAGAACAACTTGATGCACCCACATATTCAGCCTCTGCAATGGATATGATACCATCTGTTGCTTCTTGCATTGCCAAGAAATCAACCTGTTTCCAAGGTATTGACAACCACCAGTTGTAGATTTCTTGTCCAAGTTACATCCTACATAATCACTGTCAGTATAAGCATATAAATTGAAATCAGAATTTTTAGGATACTAAAGGTCTGGTGTTGGTTGACCCTTGAGATATTTGAAAATCCACTTAACAGATTTCATGCGAGATTCCTTTGGATTACTTTGATAACGTGCACACTGATAGACAGGAAACATGATGTCTAGTCTACTAGCAGTGAGATACATCAGAGATCCAATCATTGATCGATACAAATGTTGATCAACGTCGTCACCCGTGAGATCAAGAGTGAAAGTAGGACGAGAAGTCGTTTGAGTGGGAGTTGTCTTGGAGTCTTGTAATTTGTATTTGTCTAGGATACTATGAATATTTTTTTTTTGATGTATTAGTATTCCCTTATCATCTTGTTTAACTTGAATACCCAAGAAAACTACATTTCCCAAGAGAACTCGTCTTAAATTTCTTTTTCATCATAGCTTCAAATTCCTTGCACAAATCATCATTAGTAGATCCAAAGATAATGTCATCAACATATACTTGAACAAGAATAAGATCATCACCAATCTTCCGTAAAAACAAAGTTTGAACAATAGCACCCCGTGTATTACCATTTGCATGCAAATAATCAGTGAGAGTGGCATACCAAGCTCGAGGTGCATGATGTAAGCCATACAATGCTTTGTCTAACTTATATACATAGTCAGGATTATCTGGATCTTCAAACTAGGTTGTTGAAAAACATAGGTTTCTTCTTTCATATCGCCATACAAGAATGGAATTTTAACATCCATTTGATACACAGTGAAGTTCTTATATGAAGCATAAGCCAGAAAAATTCGTATAGCTTCTAGTCTTACAACTGGAGCATATATTCTTTATAATCAAGTCCTTCAATCTGATAGAATCCTTGAACAATAAGTCTGGCCTTATTGCGAACAATCACATCTTTTTCATCCGTTTTGTTTTTGAAAATCCATTTAGTACCAATCGGCAACTTACCCTTTGGTAGTTCACAAAAATGCCACACATTTAGCTTCTTGAATTGCATCAGTTCGTCTTGCATAGCCTCAACCCAACTATTTTCTTTTAGTGCCATCTCAATGTTCTTTGGCACAATTTGAGATATAAACATGAATACAAACATGTATTTATTATGCCTGATTGGCTTCGAGTTCAAACACCTTGTAATAACAGACCAATGATTGCCTCAGTTTGATGGTCTTTATGAATTCTCAACTAAGTAATGGCATCTTCAAAAATAAGTTCATCTAAATTAGCCAAATGCCCAACTGGTTCTTCAACATTGTTCACTCCTTCAGGTTGATACACAATATCTTCCTCTTAATGAAGATCATTATCAATAGATAAATCTTCAAATGGAACATGAATTGTTTCATTCGGATCATTTGAGAAGAAGAACTTTGATCAGAAACCTGTGGAACTTGTTCAACAACTGGATCAGAATGAGACAAATCAGATTCGGAAACAAAGTGTGGAACAACTGTGACGTTTGAAGAAGGTATATGTGAAGATTTTCCTGTAGCTGAAGATGATATAGGTCCAACTTCATCAGGAAAGATATCTTGAATTAATGATGTCAAAGATAGATTAGCTATAGAAACAACAGAAGATCGATTAAATATTTCAAATAATAAAGCATAATCGTATACCCATGAAGGTGCTAAACTTGCATCAGTTTTATTAGATTTGTGCCAATCAATATCAAATGACTCAATTATTCATTTAGTTCTTTCATCATAGACCCGGTATGCAACTTTGTTGGCTGAATATCAAACAAAATAACATTCATCAGCTTTTTCATCAAATTTTGTTTTAGAATCAGATGTGTTTAACAAAGTAAAATAACATTCAAAGGTTCTGAAATATTTGACTTTCGGTTTATGTTTGAAAAAGATTTCATAAGGAGTCATGTTTTGTTGTTTTTTGATTAACACATGATTCTGAACATAACATGCAATGTTAACAGCTTCATCCCAAAATAATGATGATAATTTGGCTGCTGATAACATTATTCTAGGAGCTTCAATTAAAGGTATGTTTCGTCTTTCACCAACTCCATTTTGTTGTGGAGTTCCTGCAGAACTAAATTGTCTAGGTATCCCATTTCAATCACAAAATTCATTCAGTGTGTGATTGCAGTATTCTGTTCCATTATCACTTCGAATGCACTTGATGGTTTGGTCAGTCTGATTCTCCACTAGAGTGATGAATTTTATGAGCAAATGAGGTTTTTCATATTTGTTTGCTAAAAAGAAAACCCATGTAAACTTGGAAAAATCATCGGTAGTAACCAAACAATATGCACAACATCCTAAACTCAAAACATTAACTGGACCAAATAAATACATGTGTAACAGTTGAAGGATAGAGTCAATTTTGGTATGAGCAACTGGTTTATGAGGAAGTTTATATTGTTTGCCTTTAGAACATGACAGATAATGTTTAGTAAGTTGAAATTCTTTCAAAGGTAGGCCTACAACATGATTTCCTCTAACTAACATGTTTATATTTTTGATGTTTACATGGCCAAGACGACGATGCCATAACATTGAATCACTTTCCGAGGCTTTTGATAACAAACAAGATGCAGTTACAAGTGAATGTGAACCATTCATGTCAAGTAAGTATGTGTCTTTATCTCTCGACGTTCTAAATAAAATCCATTTGTCGGGAATTATAAATCCAGGTTTTAGAATGAGACATTCTTTATGAGTGAAATGTGTTAAATACCTTTTGTCACAAATTTGACAGATGCTTAACAAATTATGTTTAAGTTTCTCAACAAAATTGACATCTTCAAAACTTAACACACCATTAGTCACTCTACCTTTCTTTGTAATCTTACCACCTTTATCTCCTGCAAATATAACATATCCTCCATTGTAAGGTTGTATGTTGTTTATCAGAGATATATTACCGGTCAAATGACTTGAACAACCACTTTCAACATGCCAAACACTATTTATAACTTGTCTTGGTTGTTCCTGCACATAAGAATGAATTTATTCATGTTTAGAAACCTAACCCATGGTTGACTTGTGCACTTTGTTTTCATCCAAATATGATACAGACTTTAATATCATATCTCTTTTATCAATGAAAACTTGATTTTCAACAATATCAGGCTCAGATTGTTTTTTTTTATTTTCCACTTTTGAATTGGTTTGATCAGATGTGTAACCATTTTCTTTAAAGTGGTCTAAATAAGAGTAGAATTACTATCATCAACATGTAAAGATTTCATGTTTGAATTTTCTTTAATCAAATCTATTTTGATTTGACCAATGCTTTTATCAACAAAGACGTTTGACTGATTTGAATTCCTTTTGAATTTGGCATTTAAAAAGAAATGTTTTCTATTATTTGAAATTGAGTTGTGAAATCCTTGTTTGCTTGACAATTGATGTTGATGATGACAATTTCTAGCCTTATGATTTGGCTTGCCATATACAAAAAAACAAATTTTATGATATGTATTTGATGCTTGTATATTTTGAACAAACTGTTTATGATAACTTCCATAGTTATCATATAATCTAGGCATGGTATTTCTTTGGCCATGTGATTCTTTAACAGTCTCTATTTTCTCTCTTTCATTACGAATTGTTGTAGATGATTCTGAAAGAATTGGGGTATCTTTTCTAGCTTTTTGATTCATATTTGAAGCCGATGAGGCATGAACTGTAGCTTTAATCTTTTGAGTCGTAGGTACTGGAGTGGGACCAGTGTCTTTGATACCCGATCTACAAACATCTTGTCTCACAGAATTAGCAGTAATGTGAGATTTATTTTTAAAGAAACTGACATTGGTTTCTTTAAAGATATAATCTTCCTTATCAATAACAAATCTGTTCTTGAAATCAGTTTTCAAGTCAGATATTGATGTTGTGACTCATTTTCTTTCATTGTCCTTAAAATCTATTTTTGATTTCAGTTTCTTTTGTTTTTTAGACACTTTTGAACAAACATTTGTAGAAATAAAAACATCTTAATTTCATTGATAACTGATGATGAACTACATGAAGATTTTTCATTAAAATTTTTATTTTCCTGAAATCTAATTCATCATAACTTTCCTAATCTTCAACCAACCCTTCATTCTTCACACTTTCTACAAAAGAATTGTCATGATTAATTTTAATTTCAGTTTTTATAACAGGGTCAACAGTTAGTGAAATATTGACTGGAGGTATTAAGTCTCTGGTTGAAAATCTAATCCATAGGTCTCTTCACCTGGAGTAATAATTGATGAAAGCAAACATTTATAATCATGATTAATAGGTGGTGCAATGTTAGAATAACCAATACTACCTTTTCCACTATTAATTTTCTGAGTCATTTGAGACTTGATTATACCTTCAACCATGTTCGAGGATAGCTCAAATTTTTTCAATGGTCAATTTAGCTAATAAGAGTTCACTGTTAAGTTTATTGATTTCTAAAGATAGTTCATTGTTACGTATTGTCAAATCCTTTATGTTGCAATCTTTGTCATGAAGATTCAGTTTTAATTGATAAATCGATTTGTTTAAACCTTCTAGCTTTTCTTTAAAAAAATTCTCATCAGTTTTATATTTACGAGCTTGATATTGAAGTTTTTCAACTTGTAAAATGAAGTGTTCGGTGTAAACTCTATATCTTTGTACCTTTTCTACACATGTACTTGGACAAAGATTAGAATGTAGCTCTTTGGTCTTTTCTTCCTTTTTATTCTCTTCAGGTAAGACATTTACCATGAAGGCTTTCAAAACAATCTTTTCTTCTACCTTTGATGCCGGAGAGATCTCAACAGTGTTGTTACTTTTGTCACAAGCAGATGCCAGAGTTTCCTCAACAGCACGCACAATTTCCTCAATCTTGGCCGAAGTTTTCTCAACAGCACTCACAGTCTTTTCAATCTTAGCTGGAGTAAACTCAATAGCTTCTTTTTCAACTTCTTTAATTTTCTTCTCTTCAGTGATGTTTGATTGAGCTGGAGTAGTCTCAACAACTTCTTTTTATTAAGCACCTTTTTAAATTGCACCTCCTTAACTTGCACCTCTTCAACCTTCTTTTCTTCATCAAACATTCCTTTCATAAGATATGATCATACATAAACTCAGCTAGTAAATTTTCTTCAACATCTTTAGCAACTTGAATTTCAGCTAACAAAGCAGTAGATAGTGTAATATCTAGAATTTCCATCTAGTCTGGCCAATCATATTCTTAATTGGTCTGATAAACCAGGGCTTTGTTGTTTGATGAACTTGCTTTGTCACCCTTTGATTCCACTTCCACTGTCACCATCTTCTTTCCACTATAAGCTTTATTAGACCTTCCCTCTGTACATTCTCTTGCTAAGTGACCTGGCTTGTCATAGTTATAACATCTCAAACTTGACTTATTGAGCCCAATCTTGCTCGAGTTGTTAAGACCAATATGCAAAGTTTTTAGCATGATACACCACCATAGACATCCGATACTTGATATCATTTTCTTCAACATCATCACGATTAACTTGTTGTAAGTCATCAACTAGATGTGGGGTGCACTGAGTCTTTCAGCTGTGAAAGCTTCATAGATATTCATGAAAGTGTTGAATAGAGCCAGATGCTCTTCAGCTATTTGAATGGTTTGCTTGTTTGGATGGGAATTTACAACAAATGCTTGTTGTGTGGGTTGAGTGGATTAACTTTGTGGATAGATCTAGGATTGTGGTTGAGATTGAACTTTATTGTAAAGGTTCTGATGAGAGGCTATGAACTGAGGCAAAGATGGATCTTTGACATTTCGTTGAATAGGAGTCATAGCTTGTTGTTGTTAGCATAGCTGGGAGTAGCTGACATACTAATTTGGATTACTTGCCATTTTAGCATATAATGCTGATACTTCATCTCCCATTCTATTGCTATAGTTAGCAGCTCTCTGCTTGTCATCCATTTCATAAGACTTGATGGTTGAGATTAGATCGCTAAGGGACAAGGTGAACAAATCATTGGTTCTCTTAATGGTAGTGCAATTGTTGTTCCAGCTGTAAGATAATGAGTTTAACGGCTTCTTGTTCACTGAGATATTATCTAGAGTAATTCCTGAACTCTTCATCTTTGTTATTAGTTTAACAAACCTAGACAGTTTCACAAAGTATGTGATTAAACATTTAAAACTTTTGGTTCAACAGGTCCTTAAGGCTTACCCTCATATCCTTTTTACCCATTGTCTGCTCATCCATCGCATCCCATAAATCTTTTGCCATCCTAAAATCCTTGAACTTTTGAGCAATCTCAGTAGTAAGTGCCATAGTGATGGTAGCATACGCTTTGTCATCAAGCTCTATTTTCTTCATGTCATCCTCATCCTAGAGGTGTTCAGGTTTGGGTACCAAATCTCCTTTCTCATTTTTATACACAGGAATATATGGGCCTTGTTTGATTGACCGCATCATCCGGGGTTCGGTGTAAATAACATGATTCTCAAAGCGATAAACCCAGTCGGAATAATCCTCTTCGCTGAGAAGTCTAGGAGGTTTTGTGCTCATGCCAATCTCATTGTTGAGATTAAGAGTAGCAGTGATGTGCTTAAGGTTAGCCATCTTGAAGATCAGAAATCAAACTTTTCAAAAATTCTGCAAACTTGAAGTTCTTGCGCGAAAGATAAGGTTCTCGCGTGAATAGTCTTGAACAAAACTAATTCGCACAAGTTCTAGCACAAACTTTTTACGCGGAAACTTTTGTAACTGAATTTTGTGAAATGTTCAATTTGTCACGCGAAAGGAATCTTTTGTAACAGATTTTCCAACAAACTTTTACGAAAATTAGACTTTTCGCTCGAACAGATACTTTGCGCGTGCGATAATCAAGTTTTTGATTGATCAAACTTTCTCAACTTCGATGATTCCAGCTTCAAACATTCACCAATTTGTTCAAAATTAACTGATTAATCTTTCAATTAGTGATTTAGGTTCCGTTATGATCCTAATTGTCTTAAATTGATTGAATTAAGTTCAATTAATCACATAAACATAACCAAATCCTCAATCATCAAATAAAAACCTTCAACATCTTCAAGAATGATCAATAACAGTAGAAATCAAGTATGTCTTCAACGAAATGCAAATTGGAGCTCAAGAACACTTCAATCAACATTCTTCAATCTTCCAATCAGTCGATCTAGAGCATACCAAGCTCTGATACCAATTGTTAGGATCAACAATAACAAAGAATCAATCTCTGGAGGAGAATGTGGAATGTAATTGCTCACGGTAAGAAGATTGAATAAGAAGAAGACATGATCAAATGAGCTTTAACACGAATGTAAATAATATTCCTTGTATTGCTCTCTGATTTGAAACTATTACAATTGAGTGCGAAATTAGGAAAAAAGAAAAAGCTCACTAGTTAAGTTACAAAACAACTATTTATATTAAACTAGGAAGTTCTCGCATAGTTCTCGCGCGACTTCCAAGTTCTCGCACGGCAACCTCAGGTTCTCGCATGACTTGATCTTCATAATCATGATTTGATTTACCAAGCCTCTAGGTTCAATCCCTATAGCTAGATATGGTTGATTCAGGAGTACTCATCTTTCCTTAAGCAAGGGTGGAGTAGAGAGACTCATGGTTCTCACCGAATCCAATATCCTCATCATCATAGAATTGAAGGTCTGGGATGGGTTGGTTTAAGTCTAGCGGCTGGGGATGGTTGCTTTCCCCTGAATGTTGATCACTTGAGTTTTGAGACTCAGAATGAAAGCTTAAGGCCGGGGTTATTAGCTCATTAGGCTAAGCATGAGGAACCTTAACACTGATCAGAGAAATAGAGGGAGTAGTTTGCTCTTTAGGGGAAGGGGGAGCTCTTGGTTCCACTTCCTCCTACATGGGTGGTGTATGGGGACCTACTCAGCTTGAGTAGACTGAGCAGGGGTTTGTTTAGATTTTCTTGGGTAGGTGTGGATGATTTGTGTCTTTGTAGGTGGTGCAGATATAGAAGGTGTGGGTTCAACATTGGTTGGTGCTACCAAGTTGTCACCTTGAGCAATGAGCTCTAACATTTTTGGGACCAGGGTTGTTTCTACCCATAAGAAGCCAACAGTGTACTTTCTCATTGTTTTGAAGATGGCAGGATTCATCTGTCCTAATTTAAGAGTATTACCTATTCCCTTAACTATGAGCCTAGTTCATAGTTAAGAATATATTGGACAAATCTAGGGAACATATAGTACTTTAAGGAGTCCAACTTAGCAAGCAAGTTTGTATACAAAAATTGAAAGTACTTTAACTTGACCCCTTGATCCATCCCATGGACTATGTAGGATAAGTCCTCAGGAATTCATTCCCAACCTCCATGTTGTTGGACAGAGAGTGGATAATCACATAAAGAAGGTACTTCCATTGAGAGGAAACCTTACCCTTCTTGAAGGTTCTTACTGAGTAGTCCCTTTCATAGCCCATCTACCAGAATGAGTTGTTAACGGCGGATTTTGGGAAGGACAACTTGCCTTCTTCATCATCCAGCCTCAGATGGTGGCTGGAGTGATAAAAATTGTCTTCCCCTGCACTGTGGCAGATAGTGCCTTCTCACCATCGTAGATGACACTCTTGGCAGGTCCTCAAGAACTCTAGGAGTTGATCTTCTATAATGAAGGGTCTATTATGAGGGTAATGAGGTAGTTTGAGTGAGTTAAGAAGCGGTAGACATCTGTGAAACCTGTATCTTTCTCAGATGATAACAGAGCAACTTGATTGTGCTGCTTGTGTAGATGCATGGAAAAATACGGTTGGTTTCATGTATCAGGGTTTGAAATTTTGCAGATGAGGAGGAAGGTGAAAGAGGGGAAACAGTGGTATGAATATATATAGAAAAGGATTTGAGACAAAGTTAATACAAAAGGATAAAATTTAAAATCTGGATGTCGGTCTTGCCTCTGAAAAAGTGCTGAAAAGGTTGTTTTTTTGGAAGTCTAAAACCTTTCAAAGGTAAATTTTCTTCATAAGTTTTGTGAAAACTTCCAAAGCCAGTTTGGCTTTGGAAGATACGCCTTATTCTGATGAGAATGTCTTTGGAAGAAAAATACTTGGAGTAATTTTACTTCTTAGATAAATTTTGCTTTGGAAGAT
This sequence comes from Flaveria sonorensis, assembly GCA_025506505.1. Taxonomy (NCBI): domain Eukaryota; kingdom Viridiplantae; phylum Streptophyta; class Magnoliopsida; order Asterales; family Asteraceae; genus Flaveria; species Flaveria sonorensis. The sequence continues at coordinate 43,832,236 of CM046426.1, read as the reverse complement.
ATCAAATGTTAGAAATTTTATTCAAAGAGACAATAAAGTTTCTGAGACTTAATTGCTTTCGGAAGAAGATTGTCCTTCAAAACATATAAGCACTTAGAAGCATAATTAAGCTTCGGAAAATATATCAGAATTTCTTCCGAAGGTAAATTTCTTATAAGTAGTTATTTGTTTTGAAGACATAATTTTCTTCAAAACTCAACATGATGTCTTCCGAAAGAAAACATATCTTAGATTCTTAAGAGTTTAAGGAATACAATTTTTGAAATATTTCTTCCAAAGTAAACTACGCTTATATAGGTGATAGTACAGACAATTTAAGACACACATTTTTTAAAAAATAATCTTAAACTTAATTTAAGAAAATCTACTCAAAGTTAATCATCCTAATAGCAGATACAAGATACTTAAATTTCTGTTCATCAAAGGCTTTTGTAAATAGATGAACATATTGTTTATTTGTATTAACTTTAACTAGTTTTATCAATCCTTTTTCAATATTGTCTCGAATAAGATGATACCTGATGTTAATGTGCTTTGTCTTTGAGTGTTGCATAGGATTCTTTGTAATAGAGATATCACTATTGTTTTCTATATGGATGGGAGTCTCTTTGAAGTTGAATCCATAGTCTATAATCTGATTCTAAATCTAAAGCACTTGAGCATAGCAGCTTGCAACAACAATGTATTCAGCTTCAGTAGTTGAAACAGATACATAGGATTATTCTTGCATTCCCATAAGACTATCCTTCCACCAAGGAATTAACAACCCCCTGATGTAGACTTTACAGTCATGTTACAACCACCATAGTCACTATCTGTATAAGCACACAGATTGAAGTTGGAATTCTTTGGATACCAAAGGCCCAGTTTGGGAGCACATTTGAGATATCTAAGAATCCTTTTGACAACAACTAAGTGTGACATCTTGGGCTTGGCTTGATATCTTGCACAAATACATGTGGCAAACATGATATCAGGCCTGTTGGTTGTGAGGTACATAAGAGACCCAATCATAGACCTATAGAGATGTTCATCAACACACTCCCCCTCAAAATCAGGTCCTAGGGAGTGGTTTCTAGCTATGGGTGTCTTAGCAACCTTACACTCAAAAAGATGAAATATTGTAAGTATGTCTTGCACATACTTTGACTAGTTTATAAAGATGCCATTGTCAACCTGCTTCACTTGAATTCCTAGAAAGAAATTGAGTTCCCCTATGGCACTCATTTCAAATCTATTCTTCATCAGCTTCTCAATGTCTTTGTAGAGCTTTGGATTAGGTGAACAAAAGATGATGTCATCTACATAAACTTGAACCAGCATCAAGTCATTTCCTGTTCCTTTAATGAAGAGTGTGCTATCAATAGTAACGCTCTTGTAGTGATGCTAAACAACGTACTGTGAGAGTGTCTCATACCACTTTCTTGGAGCTTGATGTAACCCATAAAGAGCTTTTTCAAGCTTGTAGACATAATCAGGATGATCTGGGTCTGCAAAGCCAGGTGGTTGTTTGACATACACTTCCTCATCTATCACACCATATAAGAAGGCACACTTGACATCAAGTTGGTAGACCTTGAAATCCTTAGATGTAGCAAAAGCAAGGAATATCCTAACAGCTTCAAGTCTTGCCACAGGACTAACAATATCTGTGTAGTCAATCCCTTCTTCTTGAGTGTACCCTTGAACTACTATTCTAGCCTTGTTCTTGATGACAAGTCCTTTATCATCCATCTTATTCTTGAAAACCCACTTTGTCACACCCTCAAAATCCACGTGCAGGGTTTTACCGCGAGGCGTGTGAGCAAACCAGGATCTCAGTCATTAGTTACTCAGAATGACTCTATATGAAACATTCAAGCAAAATCAGAAGCAAAATCAGAGTTTAAAACTTTAAAACAGTGCGGAAGCGTTCAGTAAACAAGACAAACCAAAGTAATGCAACACAATGTAAAATGCGCAAACAACCGTTGTTCAAAACAATACATAATTATTTCAATTGCAAAAACCACAATTGTTCCCAACGATGCTGACCCAAAATGCTGACCCGTGAGTGCTCCTAGGCTTTTCATTAACCACGACCTGAGAATAGCATACTAAAAGAGTCAACACAATGGTTGGTGAGTTCAGGAGTTTGCGTAAAACATAACAGTAACAGTTATAAAACATAAGAGTGCATTGGATTAGATAGCTAGTCCAAGAAACTGTCGTATCTCGCTTGGCGTTTTGGGTACCGCCCAATTCTTTATTGCTTCAATCTTTGCAGGATCGACATGTACTCCGTTCTCATTAACAATATGACCCAAGAATTGCACTTCATGTATCCAGAAATCACACTTGGAGAACTTGGCATACAGTTGTTCCTTTCTAAGTAATTCCAAGATTAAACGTAAGTGCTCATCATGTTCTTCCTCAGTCCTTGAGTAGATCAATATGTCATCGATAAACACAATAACAAACTGATCGAGATAGGGTTTGCACATACGATTCATGAGATCCATGAATACGGCTGGTGCATTCGTCAACCCGAATGGCATGACCAAGAACTCGTAATGGCTATAACGTGTACGAAAAGCAGTCTTCTAGATGTCTTCCTCTCGAACTCTCAGTTGATGGTACCCAGACCTCAAGTCAATCTTAGAATAATAGCTTGAACCTTGGATTTGATCGAACAAATCATCTATACGAGGTAGTGGGTATCTATTCTTGATCGTAACCATGTCCAGTTCTCTATAGTCGATGCACATTCGAAATGTACCATCCTTCTTCTTGACAAACAGAACTGGTGCTCCCCAAGGCGACGAGCTCGGTTGGATAAACCCTTTATCCAATAGCTCTTGTAGTTGAGCAGATAATTCTTGTAGTTCGTTCGAAGCTAACCGGTAAGGTGTTCTCACAATCGGAGCGGCTCCTAGAGTCAAATCAATCTGGAATTCAACTTGACGATGAGGTGGTAATCCAGGCAGATCCTCTGGAAACACCTCAAGAAAGTCACGAACGACAGGGATATCCTCTATCCTCTTTTCTTCTGGTTGTTTATCAGTAACAAGGGCTAATATGGCTAAGCGACCTTTCCACAACAACTTATGTGCTTTCATGAATGAGATGATGCCCATCACTACACCACTTCTATCGCCTCTGACCGTAAGAATTTCTTCACCAATAGGGATTCGTATGATCTTCTCGTGACATATGACTTCCGCCTGTTTTTCGGAAAGCCAATCCATGCCTACTACTACATTAAAACTCCCTAGTGTAACAGGCATGAGATCTATGTCAAAGGTATGACCAGCAAGTTCTATCTTGCAATCTCTAAGGATATGCGTTACATGAATCTGCTTACCATCAGCTAACTCTATGGTGTAGTTAGATTCTAATGCTGAGGGTATATCACTTAAAAGACTACTAAACTTAGTGGAGATGAAACTTCTATCGGCTCCAGTGTCAAACAGTATAGTAGCAAAACGACCGTTAACAGAAAATTTACCAGTAATAGTAGTAGGGTAGTTTAGAGCCTCACCTGAACCGATAACAAAGGCTCTCCCTTTTGTTCCACCGTTGTTACCACCGTTGTTATTGCCATTGCCATTGTTGTTGTTGTTGTTTCCACCGTTGTTTGCACCATTCCTGATCTTCCTCAACTAAGGATAGTTCCTCCTATAATGACCCTCTTTCTCACATTCAAAGCAGCCTTTGGGTGTTTCCTGGGATTGTTGTGACTTTTTTATTAGCTCGCCATGCCAGTCTTTCGCTGCATGTCCAATCTTTCCATAACTCTGGCATTTGAAGCTGTTACATCTACCCACATTATGGTAGTTACACCGGTTGCACTTTGGGTGTCTCCCTTTGTATCCGCTTGGCCCTTGGTTTGAGGGAGTCGTCTGGTTGAAGCTTCGGTTGTTATCGAACCTCCTGTGTTGCTGATGATGCTGTTGCTGCTGAGGTTGACTATTTGATGACGATCCCTTATTGCATGAGCCATCCCACTTGTGTTTATTGTCAGGCACGCTTGCCACAGCACCCAGCTTGGGTAGTTTGCCTTGCTCTACCGCTTGATCAGTAAGTTTGTGGGCTAGTCGGATCACCTATTGAATAGTAGGGAGGTTTGCAGCAGTCACCATGCTCTGTATCTCCGGAACCAAACCGCGTAGATAAAGCTCAATCCGCTTAACCGGCGTGTCGATCATGCCTGGGCAAAGTGTTGCCAATTCGTGAGACCTTGTTGTGTAGGCCTCAATCTTCGATCCTTCCATCTTGAGCTCCCAAAATTCGGCTTCCAGCTTTTGAACTTCGCTACGAGGGCAATATTCTTCCATCATCATTTCCTTGAATTCATCCCATGGTAAAGCATTGGCGATTGCCTGACGAAGCATTTGTACTTGGGTATTCCACCATGAGAGTGTTGCGCCCTCAAGCGTCCCCGTGGCATACTTTACTTGATCCACTACTGGACAGTTGCATTTGGAGAAGACTGACTCGGTCTTCTCAAACCAATGTACGAGCCTTACAGCTCCCTCAGCTCCACTATACGTGTGGGGCTTGCAGTCCATGAATGCTTTATATGTGCAAGCTAGCGATCCTTATTCAACCTTTTGGATTATTTAGTCCAATCAAATGGGTTAACCATCCAGTAGAAAGATTTATGCAGTTGATGACCAAGGTCATCATTTACCTCCAAATTATGCAGCTTGTGCACCAACCGCTGCTTGCACATGTTGATTTATCAGAGCAGCTAATTCAGCAGGGGTCATGTTTATAGCACCGGTACCGTGACCACCGGCACCATGTCCACGGCCACGTCCATGTCCTCTACCTTTTGCGTCCATATTTCACTTTACATTCATAAATACAATAATGAGTAAGTACAGTAAATAATAAGAAATATTGAATTTGCCACAACCATAACATTTATAACAAAAATAATAACCAAAGATAAATATATTGTAAATGGTTCACAAAATATTCCATCAATGTAAAAATTTTAGTTTTTCAGTTGGGTGGGAAACAACCCTTCCCACATAGGTTTCAAAAGAAAAGAAACACTCTATAGTCCAAGTCATATAAATGTAGAATCAATCCAGCACGTCCGATCCATCGTTGTCCTCTTCCATCTCTGCTGGTTCTTCTTCCTCCGGGGCTTCTTCTGGTTCTTCTTCAGGTTCTTCCTCTGCTTCTTCTTCAATAGGGTCTTCTTCAGGAGCAGGGGCTTGGCAATCTGAAGCGCCGCTAGCTGTGCCTCCAGATCGGCAAATCTATCGTTGATCACTATGTTATGGTGCTCTTGCGCGTTCATGCGCTCAGTAAGTGCTACAACGTTGCCTGCCAGGGTATGATGCTATCTAATGGCCATCGATAGTTGCTCCTGGAGAGTCTCTACCTGGAAACATAACTGACGCATCTCATATCGTAAAGTAAAGTTCTCATCAGTGAGTCCTCTAATACGCTGCCGCTCGGTGTCTAGTGTAGCCACCAATGCTGCAAACGCCTTCTCATGTGGGATGTCCAAGGTAGGAAGTGTGTGTGCTAGAGAAGTTGTCGACGATCTATTCCTGGGTCAAGTAGGAGCTACAGCTGGTACACGCTCCCTGTAAACCATGCGGTGTATGTAGGTAGGATAGAAGTTCCAGTTCCGTGGATGATCGCGCTCGGGTAATGCGAATGGCTGATCCCAATCCATCTCTTCAGAGGGGTAAGGATGTCGAGACCAGTCTGATCCCCTATCAGGTACAGGAGAAGGAGGAGGTGACTCAGACCATGCAGGTCTCTTGCCTAAATCTCTTGATGATGATGCCATGCTGCGAAGTACGTGATGCGTATGCCAATGAGCATACAGTAAGAAAATAAGTGACGAGTAACTAACAAACTGTGTGGTTATAGTCTAGTGTCTATGCAACCTAGTTCCCTATAACCAATGGCTCTGATACCAATCTGTCACACCCTCAAAATCCATGTGCGGGGTTTTACCGCGAGGCGTGTGAACAAACCAGGATCTTAGTCATTAGTTACTCAGAATGACTCTATATGAAACATTCAAGCAAAATCAAAAGCAACATCAGAGTTTAAAACTTTAAAACAATGCAGAAGCGTTCAGTAAACATGACAAACCAAAGTAATGCAACACAATGTAAAATACGCAAACACGCCCCAACCGTTGTTCAAAACAAATACATAATTATTTCAATTGCAAAAACCACAATTGTTCCCAACGATGCTGACCCAAAATGCTGACCCATGAGTGCTCCTAGTCTTTTCATTAACCACGACCTGAGAATAGCATACTAAAAGAGTCAACACAATGTTTGGTGAGTTCAGGAGTTTGCGTAAAACATAACAGTAATAGTTATAAAACATAAGAGTGCATTGAATTAGATAGCTAGTCTAAATTCACAAGCAATAATCGTAGTGATTTCGCGATCGAAGCTGACAGCGTTTCGTTTGATTGCCACCCGTCACGGCTAACTAGGTCATGACACCATGTCTTAGGACAATATTGCACCCGTTTGACCTCAAGTCGCACAGGCGGGGCTTGTCAAACCCAGTAGTACTACCAAGATTTCCCGCTAGTTTCAAATATTAACGATCCGAAAGTGTGAGGACTTTCATAGTATATCGCACTACATTATACTATACACAACTTATAGTCACTAAAGCATTTCAGAACGAGTATGCTATCTCTCCCAAAAAAGAGTGTAAATAAAATGGGGCATGAACTCACCTGGTGTGTGCACGAATGATATTAAAGCTAACTTGAGAGAGAGAGGAAAGACAACCTTTAGAGGTTACCTAGAACACGCAAGTACATGAGTACGTGTACACAGAAATCATTAACAACCCTAACTGCTCAATAAACACATTGACCAAAGGTTTTGGAAAAACAAGACACATTTGACCCTTTGAACCATTTGACCCGTTGGTGACATTATTGTTGAAATCCCATTTACTCAAGCATAGCAATTCATCATACATGGTTATCATACAAGTGGTTCACATATGTCACTTCATCAACCACTTGTTCTACCAAGATCATCATACAACTTAGATTATCATACATCTCATGCGAATCTCAAGTAGTCATCATGCTTAACACAATTATAATTACATCACAACTAATACATCATACATAAAGTCTAATCATGCACAACATGCCATGTGAAGCCACTCACGACTTCACACCCTAAACCCTGCCAATCCTACTAAGTAGGAGCCTTAGATTCGTACGCGTGTATAACGATCATCATCACATTATTCAACAAGATTCATGCTAACCAACATACCCAACAATGACCTATTACATTCCCAAACATGATACTATGATCTCCTATCATAAGCCATCATCATGTATAATCCATAAAAGTCCAAATTTCTCAATTGACCAATCAAGTATCGATACAACCCAATTAACACATTCCACCACATTAAACACCATCAATAAACATTTTAACATGACCCTAACATTATGAACATGCTCAATTCACCATATCTAAGGTTCTACATAAATAAAGTTTCCATTTGAGGAAAGTAACATCCCAAAATCAATCTAACACTCATCCAATCATGAATTCACCAACACAATACCTATTCAAGTTCATAATTATCATTTAAACATGTTCAACATCATCAATTTATCATAATTCACCAATCTCATATCCAAAAGTTTCTACTTTTAGCAAGGTATGAACTACATGATCAATTATTGGATTTCTAGCATAATTATCATAATTCCAACATTCATACAACATCATTAACATCCTAACATTATCAATTCATCAGCAAACCATCAAGTTCATGCACAAAAGTTACTATTAATAGTAAGGTATGATCCACGCATCAAAATAACGAATTTCTTGTACAATCCACGCAAACTATCATCAATACTATCTAACTAACATCATACAATCATCAAACATCATCAATTTCAACATTCTAGCATCAAAATCAAATTAGGGTTTGGCCAACATCAAAAATCATGAAAAACTTGTAAAAATCTAACCTTTAATCACGTAATGGCAAGAATTGAAGTTGTTAACATGTTGTAATCCTTGAAACTCACCAAAATAGAAGCTTGATTGCGGTTTTTGGTTGAAATCAGAATGTGTGTGGGTGTGGTGAAGCAAGTCATGGCTGAAGGTGGGGAGGGGGGCTAGGGTTGGAATTTTGATCACTTAACTTAATTAAAATTTACCTTTTAAACCCCTTTGAATTACCTTTTGTAAAAACTAATCTTTTAACACTTTGTAAAAGGTTTAAAAATACAAGCATTATGAACTAATAATAATAATCATGCATAATTTTAATAGTCACAAAATACACAATAAAGGTAATACGTTGGCACGTTACAAGATGATATTTACAAATAATATTTAAATCGCTTAAGTACATAAGCACAACTTAATAATCGCATTATTAGTTAAATTATTATCCATTAACCATTGTCAATTATTGTTAAGTCACCAACCTTCAACGACAACTAGTGTGTGCTCACGACACGTGTATGCAAGACCTAACGGAACTAACGGAGTTTGGTAACGGAAAATTACCAGATGTCACACACTTGGTGCCTATAAGTGTCTTCCTATGAAGAAGAGGGCACAAGTTCCAAACCTTTTGTATTTTGAATCGAAGCAGCTTCTCCTGCATTGCTTCAACCCAACTTCCATCCTTTAGAGCATCATCAATCTTTTTAGGCTCAATCTGGGACAAGAAACAAGAGTCAAGACAAACATTTTTGTCATAGATTTGTCCTCTTGTTCTCACCCTTGTCTCAGCATCTCCAATGATGTTTGTGGTGGGATGTGACTTGTGGATTCTTAGTTAAGGAATCATAGCAAGTTGATTGGACAGATCTAAATTGGTGAAATTCAGATATGGCGATTGAGTGTCATCCACCACATCAACATACTTATCAAGAGAAGCTTGATCAATGTGTGTGTTACATCATTGATGTTGTCTTCTATGGAGTGGTTATCATCATCAAAAAATTCTTGATCACTATCACCACCTCCATTTCCTCCCATATTGGAAACTCCTTCATTTGAGTTTAGTGCCTTTGTGCTGGAATTTAGAGGCACTTCAGATGTATCAGCTGAAGAGTTTGTGATTGTAGTGTTGATTGGATTTCCAACTGCATGGTTTGTTACCACTGGAGCTGAAATAGTTTGATCATTAGTTTTCTCAACTCAAATCTTGGGTCAGGATCTCTTGTGATAAGTTACCTGTAGATCCTAAAACACTCACAAGATTTGTTAAAAAACTTGGTTACTAAATCAAGATCAAACAGCCAATCAGGACTAGAACCTTTTCATACTAGGTGTGTGCTCATTGATGGTCACATTGGCTGGAGTATCCAAAGCAAATAATGATGAGTCTTTAGCTGATAAGGAGTTTTGTCATGAGTCTTGACTATTAAAAACTTTGTTCTACACATAGCAGGCAGTGTGAACTGCCTCTGCCCAGAAGGTGATAGGCAGTTTAGAGTAAAATAACATAGTTCTAGCAGCTTCAATAAGTGTCATGTTTCTCCTCTCAGCAACACCATTTTGCTGAGGAGTCCTGGGAGCACTATATTGTCTTGTAATATATTTTTCATCACAAAATGCATCAAGGATTTGGTTTTTAAATTCAGTTCCTTGATCATATCTTATGATCTTGACCCTGTTATCACATTGATTCTCAATTTTCAAAATAAACTCTTCAAGATCTCAGGGGTCTCATCCTTAGTTCTAAGGAAGAAGACCCAAGCATATCTTGTGAAGTCATATGTGATCATCAAGCAATATAAGGTCCTTCCTAAATCATTACACTAGTAGGGCCAAAGAGATCCATGTGCAATAAGTGTAGGGGGTAGTAATAGAGTTTCTTCCTGGCTTGTGAGACACCTTGGTTACTTTCCTTTCAGACATGCAACATAAGATCATCACTTGTAAACTCTTTCTTTGGCATTCTAGTTACCAAATCACTCTTAATTAATCTATTCATGTTCTTAATGTTTACATGGATATTCATTTATGCTAGAAGATATACTCACACTATTTGCTTTAGATAGAAAAAAAGAACTTCTCCTGATGGGGATGTATGGATACTCTCAGCCAATGTGACTTTGAATAAGCACACACCCAGTGTGAAAGGTTCTAGTCCTAATTGGTTGTTTGATCTTGATTAGTTATCAACTGTTTAATAAATCTTATAAAGTTGTTTCAGGATCTACATATAGCTTATCACCAAGAGATCCTGACCCAAGATTTGAGCTGAGAAGACCAAATGATAATATTCTTTTAGCTCTAGTGGTAACAAACCTTATAGTTGGAAATCCTATCAGCACTACTATGAGAAACTCTTCAGCTGATACATCTAAAGTACCTCTAATTTCCAGCATAGAGGCACATAACTCAAATGATGGAGTTTCCAATATGGGAGGAAATGGAGGTGGTGATAGTGATCAAGAATTTCTTGATGCTAATAACCACTCCATAGTAGACAACATCAATGATGTAACACACTCAATAGATCAAGCTTTTTGATAAATGTGTTGATGTGGTGGATGAGGCTCTGAAGGATGGAAGTTGTGTTGAAGCAATGCAGGAGAGTTGTTTCGATTCAAAAATAAAAGGTTTGGAACCTATGCCCTCTTCTTATGGGAAGACACTTATAGGTACCAAGTGGGTTTTTAGAAATAAGAAGGATGATAGAGGACTTGTCATCAAGAACAAGGCTAGACTAGTAGTTCAACGGTACAATCAAGAAGAAGGGATTGACTACACAGACATTTTAGCTCCTGTGGAAAGACTTGAAGTTGTTAGGATATTCCTTGCTTTTGCTGCATCCAAGGATTTTAAGGTCTACCAACTTGATATCAAGTGTGCCTTCTTATATGGTGTGATAGATGAGGAAGTGTATGTAAACAACCACCTGGCTTTCCAGACCTATATTATCCTGATTATATCTGCGTGGCTATAAGAAAGGAACCATTGACAGCACACTCTTCATCAAAGGAACATGTTGGATCATATGAGGCTGGTGCAACCAAAACAACACTTAGAATATTTTTGAAGTACAAGTGAAGAAGTCTTTCGATGCTAACCTGCTCTTCCAAAGACAAGTTGAAGATCTTCTGAACCTTAAGTATGAAGAACTTCTGAAGGAAAAACTAAGTCTTCCGAGACTAAGTAGTTTTACTTCGAAGATATGAAGAACTTCGAAGGTAGAACCAAGTCTTCCGAAGTATATGAAGACCAAGTAATTCTCCATTCGAAGCATTCACACTTAGAAGATCCAAGACAAAGTCTTCCAAAGAATGAGTCACAAAGACTTGCTGAAGACTTGGAAGAAGTGATTCTTCCGAAGTATAAATGGCCTCGAAAGAACTTAATCTTCCAAAGCCATTTTGCCTTTGGAAGAATCAACTATGAACCAGTGGACATAAGTATGGGTTATCTGACATCCGCTGACAACTCTGATACAATGCATGGCATTTTCACACTCCCATGTAGTTGACCATACTTTAATCCATGTTCACCTTTTTCAGTTAGTACAGTTACCATACTTAGTTGGTAACAAAAGGTAAGTCATGGACCTGTCATGACTACATAATCTAGGATATTATTTTATCTTAGATATTTTACTTCTAGCATTGTAGTATTTGCTTAGCGGTAAATTCCAGCTGGTTTTCCAAGTATAACCAGCAGTAGATAGTAGTATATATAGTTCTCATTGTAACTTATGTAACCATGCTTGTAAGAGTCTTGTAATACTAAGTGAGAAATAATATATACAAGTATCTTGAAAACCTTCTTGTGTTCATCAACTTATTATATTATTGTCAACTTAGTTAGAGATTCCTCTTCATAACCAAGTGAGACTTAGTCAGTTTGTGAGATACAAAACTTGTGTTGAGAGACCAACATCGATCCTGCAGAACAGCAAAAGCACATGATGCTAGTTCAAGTTTATGTAGATGACATCATCTTTGGGTCAACTAATCCAAACCTCTACAAAGACTTTGAGAAGCTGATAAAGATCAGATTTGAAATATGTGCCATGGGGAAACTCAATTTCATTCTAGGAATTCAATTAAAGCAGGTTGACAATGGCATCTTCATAAACCAGTCAAAGTATGTGCAAGACATACTTGATTGAGTGCAAGGTTGCTAAGACTTCAATAGCCAGAAACCACTCCTTAGGACCTGATCTTGAGGGGGAGTGTGTTGATGAACATCTCTACAGGGCTATGATTGGGTCTCTTATGTACCTCACATCCAACAGGCCTGATATCATGTTTGCCACATGTGTATATGCAAGATATCAAGCCAAACCCAGATGTCACATCTGGTTATTGTCAAGAGGATTCTTAGATATCTAAAAGGCGCTCCCAAACTAGGGATTTGGTATCCAAAGAATTCTAATTTTAATCTGTATGATTTTAAAGATAGTGACTATGGTGGCTGCAACATGACTACAAAGTCAATATCAGGGGGATGTCAGTTCCTTAGTAGAAGAATAGTCTCATGGCAATGCAAGAAACAATCCTGTGTGTCTACATCAACTACTGAAGCTGGATACATTGTTGTTGTAAGCGGCTATGCTGAAGTGCTTTGGATTCAAAATCAGATGCTGGAGTATGGATTTAACTTCAAAGAGACTCCTATCCACATAGACAGCAACAGTGCTATCTCTATCATAAAGAACCCTGTGCAACACTTAAAGACGAAGCACATCAACATCAGGTATCATTTGATAAGAGATAATTTTGAAAAGGGATTGTTAAAATTAGTCAATATGCTAATCTATTCATGAAAGCTTTTGACTAACAGATATTTAAGTATCTTGTATCAGCTCTTGGGATGATTAACTTTGAGTAGATTTTCTTAAATTAATTTCAAAATTACTTTTCAAATATGTGTGTCTTAAGTTGTCTATATCATCACCATATAAGTCCTATTTATCTTGGAAGAAAATTTTTCTAACTAATATTCCTTAGAATTTTGAGAATTAAAGACACATACTCTTTTGGAAGACATTAAGTTGACTTCAGAAGAAAATTATGTCTTCAAAACTAACAACTACTTCATAAGAAATTTTACCTTCGGAAGAAATTCTGAAATATCTTCTGAAGCTTAAATATGCTTCTAAGTACTTATATGTTTTGAAGGACAACTTCCTTTTGAAAGCAATTAAGTCTCGGAAGCTTTATTCATTCTTTGAATAAAACTTTTGAAGTTTAATATCTTCAGAAATAAAATTTGTCTAGGAGGTAAAAATACTCTAAGTATTTTTCTTCCATAGCCATTATTATCAGACAAAGGAATATCTTTCAAAGCCAGATTGGCTTCGAAATTTTTCGCAACACTTTTGATGACAAATTACCTTTGGATGATTTTCTACTGCCAAGATAACTACCTTTTTGGGCACTTTTTCAAAGGCAGGACCGATATTTGGATTTCAAAGTTTATCCTTTTGCATTAACTTTGTCTCAAATCCAAAATATATATATTCTTACAATGGTTCCCCCTCTTTCACCTCCCTATTCATATCCAAATGTTCTAGCCCTAAATTCACCCACAAACCTCTTTGTTCATAGCTTTCTTCACTCCAAGCTTTCTGTAAAAGTTCTAACCCTAAATTCACCCACAAAACCTCTTTGTTCTTAGCTTTCTTCACTCTAAATCTTTCTAAAATGGCCAACCCTGAATCCCAAAACCATCCAGATTTTTCCATGCATCTTCACAGGCAATATATTCAGGTTGCTCTATATCATCTGAGAAAGATCCAGGTTTCTCAGATGTTTGTTGCTTCCATGCTCTATCAAACTACCTCACCGCACTCATAATAGACCCTCCACTGTGAAGAACAACTTTTTGAGTTCTAGAGGACCTACCAAGAGGTGATCTTGGATGGTGAGAAGGCACTAGTTGTGACAGTGCAAAGGAAGACAATTTCATCACCCCAGCCACAATCAACACCGATCTCAGGCTGGATGCTGAAGAAGGCGACCTGTCTTTCCTAAAATCTGTTGTAAATGACTCATTCTAGCAGATGGCCTATGAAGGAGACTACACAATCAGAAACTTTAGGAAGGGTAAGGTCTCTTAATAGTGAAAGTACCTCCTCCATGTTGTTAGTCACTCCTTATCAAACAAACATGGAGGATGGGACCAGATTCCTAAGGATTTATCATATAAAATCCATAGAATGGTCCAAGGGGTCAAGTTTAAGTACTCTCAGTTTGTCTACACAAACTTGGTTGTAAACTTGAACTCCGTAGAGTACTACATGTCTCCTAAATATGTCTAGCACATTCTTAACTATGAACTGGGCTCAGAGTTAAAAGGAATAGGTGATACACATAAATTGGGATAGATGAAGCCCGACATCTTTAAAATTATAAGAAAGACCACTGTTGGCTTCTCAGGGGTAGAAGCAGCCTTGGTCCTAAAAATGTTAGAGCTCATTGCTCAAGGTGATAACTTGACAACACCAGTCAATGTTGAACCCACACCTTCTACATCTACACCACCCACATAGCCGCAAATTACCCTTACCTACTCAAGAAAACCAAATAAACCCCTGCTCAGTCTATTCAGATTGAGCTGGCCCCCATACAATCACCCATGAAGGAGGAAGTGGAACCAAGAGCTCCCATTTCGCCTGAGAAGCAAACCACTCCCACTACTTATTTGATTAGTGTTGAGGCTCCTCAAACTTAGCCTAATGAGCTTATCACTCTACCTTAAGCCTTCACTCTGAGTCTCAAAACTCAGGTGATCAACCTTTAGGGGACAGCTACCACCTCAACTGTTAGACTAAACCAACCAATCCTGACCTCCAATTCTATGATGATGAGGATAAGGGTTTTAGTGAGTACTATAAGTCTCTATTCAAGAAGAGATAAGTGCTCCTATAGCACCCATATCTAGCCCACATCATCCGCCCCAAACTGAGGTCGGCTTTCCCAAACATGTTCAGGAAGCTCATATGGAAGAGACTCTCACTTTTGCAGGTGATTACATAATTAAGACATTAACCATCAAAACCCAACCCCTTGACACTTCTTTTGAAGATTTCTTGGAGCAGGGGAAATCAAGTAGCCAAGAACCATAAGTTAGTGGTGAGGAAGAAGACTTTGGACCCATTCTATCATTCTTCATGATTCTTCGAATGAAGATGATGGGAGTCTGCAACTAAAGGTGCAAAAACTATCTAAAATCTGCAACTATTTAGTTTCAAAGGTAAGTCACCTGGAATCTCAGGTGGTTACCTTGCAAAGGCAGGTCACTGATAAGCAACTTGAGATCACCGATCTCAAGAGTAGTTAGTTGAGAGACCTGCCAGGCAAACTCAAACCAAGTCGACAAGAACCTATGAATATGGTGGGCTTAACCTTTAGCTCCTCTATGCAAGAGGGTGATGCTACAAAAAAGGAGGAGCAAGTCCTACTTACAATCACAGAACCTAGGAGTTCTACCTATAGTATGGACATAGAGGCATCACCATCCTCACTTGTAGTTGTCCATACTCAACAACCTCCTTAGACCCACATTGATGTGGATGCCCTAATTCAAAGCCTTTGTATGGAGGGAATTCCAAGGGCTATGTCTACCCCATCTTACCCTGCTAAAAATCCAATACTAGGATGGAGGTATGATGCTGATAGATGAGCCCTTGTACTCTCTAGATCTCAAGGCAATAAGAAGTCTTAAATTTTCAAAACTTGAGATACTATGATTTAGCTGAGAGAATTCAAGAAAGGGTGCTTGAAGATCTGATTGACCTGCCACTTGCCAATCCAAGTCAAACCAAGCAAGCTAAAAGGTTAGCTGAGAGAATTCAAGAAAGGGTGCTTGAAGAGTTCAAAAAGAGATCCAAATTATATAGACAGAGGCTAGCAGGCAAAACTATTGGTCAACTGGATACTGAGGTAGACTCTAAGATTAGCTTCAAAGGGGAAACCTCAGTTAAAGGCCCAGTATTTGAACCCATGAACCTTGAGACAAGAACTGCTTCAACACCCAGTACCCTCAGTGGGGCACCAGCTGGTGAAGGTGTCTCACAACCTCTCCCTGGCTAGAGCTCAGGTTCTACACCAAGCGATGAAGGCCAAAGCTCTCTCCACCCTGAGTCATATAGGCTAATGACTGACAAAGGGAAGAGGAAGATGACCTCTGAGAAGATTGAGGAGAAAAAGGAGAGGAAGAGGAAGGCAACGGAAGAGAGAACAAGAGAGACCCTAAGCTTTATACAAGTTGCAATCAGGGCTGCCCCCAGGCCTAACACTTAGGTGGATGAGTTAAGGGAAGCCAGATTGAACTAAATGGGGTTAAGGAACTACAACATTAAAGAAATCATCTCTCTACCCTTTGAAGAACTCAATGAGCTGGCTGACACTAAAGTGTCAAATAAGAGGAAGGAAGCCGAGGCTGCAGAGTTGCTCCTCAAAATTAAAGAAGAAAGAAACTTTACAAAGCTCCTTCCCTCTCTCCAATTCAAAAAGCCCTGAGGCAGAGGCTATGGCAGCTGAAAAAAAAAGCTCAAGTAGGTAGGGAACAAGACAGACAAGACATGATTACCTACCTGAGTGCCACAGGACTCTATCAGGTAACAAACCTACTTCCTTTATCATATGAATACAACGAGTACCTCAAGCAGCTTGAGCAATAAGTATTGAAAGAACAAAAAGTTACTAAGAGGAAGATGAGGGAAAAGGCTACAAAGTCAAGAGCCACCATTCGAGCCAATCAAAAGAAAGTCTGCTGATAGACTAAAGATGGTGAGCTTCTTGAAGTCGTATGGGTTCTCTAAAACGAGACTTGATCCAATGTCTCTATCCACTAGGGATGAGCACATTAGAGTGATCAAGCAGAAGATCAAGAAGGGTGAGCTAATTGACTTGCATTCTCCACCAAGTCAGGCTGCACCTGAAGCTAAGGTCAAGGTTGAACCATAAGAGACAACATAACCTGTACCTAGTGCTGCATCTCAACCAGCTTCATCTTCTGACCCACAGCAGGGTCCTGATCCTTCTCCTTCTAAACCTATAAAGGAAAAGGACCCAACTAAGGAGGACAAACAATAAACATCATGTACTCAAGACCAACCTCCTCAAATGAAATATAGAAAGAGGAAAAGTATGGCCATACGAAGGGACAGGAAGAAGAAGAAGAAGAAGAAGAAGTCCAAGGCATCCACCTCTACACCCAAGGATGGGTCAGAACATCCTGAGAGTGATTAAGAAGAGGCTTCTCATCAAACTCTAATCAAAGTAGAGCCTCTTACTGCTGAGAGACCCATCTTGTCCTAGGTATTTGCTACTAACCCAGACAGATGGTATGTCACTAGAGATCAAGGGGGTCAAGATGTGTACTTCTGGTAAAACATACTTAACCTTCCTACGTATGATCTCTATGACATGTGAAGGTACTTTGAAAGTTTGAGAAATCTTGACCAACTGATGATGAAGGAATGGTCTTGATTTTGATAAGGACTGTCAATAGATGAAGATCAAGGTTTAGAGTTCTCCTTTAGTTTTAGTAGCATCAGCCTTGTGGGAGTTTGTAAGAACAATACTTAGGGGCAGATACAACCAAAGAGCTCTCAGCTTGCTCATATGAAGTACAAGAAAAGTTACTTTGGAAGATTTGATACAACTCAATTGAATTCACTGAGTATCAAGTCTTGCAAAGCCAAAAGACCATTTCTTCCGAAGGCAAAGATGAAATCTTCCAAAGCTTCAAGAAAACGTCTTTCGAAGCCAAAATACTGATTTATTCTGGAGATAGAGAAGACATGCTTTCTATGACTTACTTTTGACAAAAGCTGAACCACTTTTCGCTACCATCTCTAAAGACTAACTAACTTATACAAGTTGGTGAAACAACCATACTTTTGTCAACTGTAGATTATGTTCTTAGAGACTGTAACTTTCTACCTTTGTATTGTTAATCCCTTTGTAATACATTAGGATATGAGCTTTGGCATGTCATAGTCACCAGTCAAAAGGCAATCTATCTTTTGACTTTAAATTGATCTTGTTGTCTAGATTAGTGTTTCCAGCTAGCCTTCAAAGTATTGCCGGCTATAGGATGTAGTATAAAGTGTCTCATGTACAAGTCCATTGGACAAGCAATTGTAACAGTTGTAAACACTTAAGAGCAATATACAGTATTCTTGAAAACCAACTGCTTGTGTTCTTTACACTTTGTTCATTGTTTCATTCAACTGGTTCCCCATTTGATCTGTTAAGTATTCTTAGTCTCTCCAACTCTTGTGAAACTATTGCATTGGTCTCTGGCCTCGGTCCTGCAAGAGGTTAACAAAAAGTTTAAATTTATCGAATAGCCTAGATAAATTAAGGACCATCAGGAAAAACATTTGAAAAGAAATAAGTTAGTATTGGTAAAAGTAAAATGGGATTCTAGACGTAGTCTCGAATATACGTGGACGTTGAAGTCGGAAATGAAGAAGAAAAATATACACTTATTCCAATAAATCTCGAGGATGAGATTCAAATAAAGGTGGGGAGTATGTAACACCTATGAAATTTTCATATTTTATTTATCACTGATATACATATTAAAAAATATAGCTATTATAAATCACGAGTATGTTTTGAATGAGACTTCATGACTAAGTTTATTTTTTAGATACAGCTTAATGACTAAGTTTTGAATAAAATCTAAATGAAACTAATAGTTATGTATAAAACTTAACAGTTAACCATTGGATAGAACTTAATGTCAAAGTCTTAGAAAAATCCATATAAAACTTAATTGCTATGTTTTGGACTTAATAGTTGAGTTTTGGATAAAACTATGCAAAACTTAGTAAGTATAAAAAACACTTAACGGGAAAGAAATATCCATATATAAATAGAGGTCTTCAGGAAATTTCACTTCATGACCTTTTAATCTTTTTCCTTACTTTCATATACAAAACTCTCTCCAACCATCTTCTAACCTATAAACATCCAAAAGATTACGTGTAGAATCCCTACTCATAATAACCCGAGATTAGGAAACTAGTGTGGATGCCTAGATGGCAAGTATAGATATTCTGATCAAATATGATCAAGGTGTTACAAGCTCATAACTTAATCATAAAATTACTTCGAGGTTTAGAAAACAAAAGCTTATCAGGTTTAAAGGGTCTGTTTAAATTACCAGGTGAATACATAGACGTATTCTGCTAAAATATTTAGACAAGAACTATATGTATGTTTGATCAAATTATAACCTAGAGATGGGTGAAAATCCCATATTAGGCTAGTTCTGACTTAGTGTAGCTCCGAAGAGTCCTGTGGTAAGACTACATGATCGCCAATACTAATATATATGGAGGGGGAATTCTAGTTGAAATATACTGCAAATTTTATGTTTATTGCAGATTATGATTAATTATTTATCATAATTCATGCCAAAATATTTTTGTGACAAATTAAATGTACTCACCAGTAGAAGATGTATCATTTTCAAGCCTTTCAAGTAAACGTAATTAAATATGTTTATTCAGGTGTTAGTATTGGGTGGACTGTGAATCCTTGGCATGGAAAACCTGTGATAAAATATTAGCAAGAATAATGCCGGAAGGATTAAGGTTTCTAGGCATAGACCTTGTCGCAAGTTTTGAATATCTGTCAATAGACAGAAAGTTTTGTAAACATTGCTTTGAAAAAATTTATGTAAAATAATGGGTATTTAATCTCGAATGAATATATGAAAGTTTGTTTTGTAAATCACTAGAGTTATTTTATGTTAAGAAATGAATTGTTAAAGAATTTTCCACTACAAAAACATCTTACAAGAAAAACAAATAAAAAGTGAACATTGACGTGTTCTAATCGGTTGCTTTCCTAGGGTGCCTTGTAAGACCCCTGTTCCCGGAGACCTCACAGTTGGACAATCACAGCATTTTTATATAAAATAAACACATTTCATAAAAACATCATAGCGGATTAAGTTATCAAAAACCATTCATGCATTAATATTTGATGTTGCTAAATAATACATCATTGTATTTTAACAGTTACAAAAAGAATCATTCAGTTGTATCACAAAACAACAATATCATCATGCACGAATGGATGCCAGTCTTTGCCCGCCAAGTAGACTCACCCGCGTGCCATCCCCAACAACAAGTTACCTGCCAACTGAAAATGCATAAAAGTCAGCGTTGCTGAGTGAGTTCTAGTTTTAAAATTAAAGTCCCTTGTTAATATATAAAATATTATTTTCTTAAAATACTTCCTTTTCATAAAATCCATTACTTCCATACGTGTTCACACATCATGCATACAACAAGATAATATTCATTATTATCTTTCATCATTCTTCTCATTCAATTCATACTTTCATCATTATCTTTCACTTTCTTCCGAACCAATGTGCAATACCCGAACATTGTGCACGAAGTTGGTACTGGGCCTAGGGCCTATAAATAGACCCCGAAAATTGTGCACGAAGCTGACTCCAGTACCTGGGCAAGTAACAAGGGTCCCGTCAATCTCTAGGATTGACCTTGTGTGCATCCTACGGGTTAGCTAAACCACACACAGTTGAGCTGACAACCCAATGGTTGTGAACCTCCTTTTATTTGCTTGCAAGACTTTCATTCATTCGTTATGTTCCACTTTTCATTATCATTAATCTTTCGCTTCTTTTATAATAATATTTTACATATACGAGCATAAACACACCACGTAAAGTCATGTAATAATACGTAATATGGAACATAAAAACAGGCCACAAACATACAAAACACCAACAAACATAACCACCAAAACATTCCAGGGCTAGTCCTTAAATTTTCTATTTCCTAAAATTTCAGAAAATTTTCTAAAGCGTTAGGCGCATGAGCACTATGTTGGGCACATGAGTACTATGTAGGCGCATGACACTTGGGCGCATGGGAAAGACTTAGGCGCATGGGAAAGACTTAGGCGCATGAACACTACTTGGGCATGAGCCTCACTTAGGCGCATGGGCAGTGAGCGCATAGGCACTGCTTGGGCGCATGAACTTCACTTAGGCGCATGAGTAGTGGGCGCATGAGGTACTGTTTGGGATCATGGGCAACACTTAGTCTTATGGGCAAAATTTCTAGGCGCATGAACAACTTTCCAGGCGCATGGTCACTGAATTAGGCGCATAACAGGTACTTAGGCGCATGGACAAAATTCCAGGCGCATGGGCACTATGTTGGGTGCATGGGCAGTGATAAATTCGAACATACACTATTTTTCAGACCCAATCATCGTTTTAACATGTTCTTAACGCAAATCTAACATACCAAGCACCTAAAACAGGCGTATAAACATGAAACACAACAAATCATACACAAACATACATTCACTTATATAAACAGAGTATAAACATATGGTTAAACATGCTGAAAAGAATAAAAGTTAGTTACATGCATTTTCAGCGCTAAAACAAGTATAAAACATAAAAACCGGGGATCTAGAACTCACCTATTGCAGCCTTCAAGCAAAACTCCTCCAAACTCGAGGGCACAAAGATTTCAAACGCCTAAACACACCAAAACACAAAACCAAACACAAAAGAACACGTAAGAATCGGTCCCGAAGTTGAAAACTCAGCTGAAACCGAGCAAAAACACATGAAAAACTCACCTTCAAGTAGGTCTTCTTCTTCTTCTTCAGTCGAACACTTCTCTTTTCTTCTTTTCCCTTTTTGCAGCGGAGAGAGCGTGGGTAGAAAGGTGATAGTGGGCGGCCATGCTTCTTTTAAACATAAAATAATAATGTTTGGTCCTTTGTACACTTTAGCCCCTCCACTTATGCAACTTCTCCTTTTGTCTTTATTCTTTCCTTAATAAATTTTTAGGTGTTAAAAGTCCACCCCCCTTATAGAGGCTTCGTCCCCGAAACCTGTCACTCTTCGAATAGTTGTGGGTAATGTTGTCTCATCTCCTCCTCAGTCTCCCACGTAGACTCAATCCCTTCCTGTGCCTCCATTGTACTCGCACCAGTGGAACCACTTTGTTTCGTAATCTATTCTCCTTTCGGTCAATGATTGCCACCGGTTGCTCTACATAATTAAGCCGTTATCCACTTCAATGTCCTCCAGTGGTACAATCATATCTTCATTGGCTAAGCACTTTCTCAGATGAGATACATGGAATGTTGGATGAATCCCACTTAACTCATCGGGTAGCTCTAACTTATAGGCCACCTCTCCTACTCGAGCAATGATTCGGAAAGGTCCTATATACCTTGGGCTCAGCTTACCCCGCTTTCGGAACCAAATGACCCCCTTCCAAGGTGAAACCTTCACTATCACTTTATCACCCACCTTGAATTCAATCGGTCTACGCCTCTTGTTAGTATACGACTTTTGCCTATCTTTTGCCACCTTCATAAAGGCCTTGATCCTTTCCAGCTTTTCAGTCGTAGCCTCGATTACTTCAACGCCTCCCAACTCCTTCTGTCCAATGTCACCCCAACATACGGGCGTCCTACACCTTCTACCGTATAGCATCTCAATGGTGGCATACCAATGCTGGCATGATATCTATTATTGTATGAGAATTCAGCTAACGGTAAGTGTTCATCCCAGATTCCTCCAAAATCAATGATGTAGGCTCGGAGCATATCCTCAAGCGTCTGTATAGTCCTCTCCGACTGACCATCTATCTGAGGATGATAAGCCGTAATGATATGCAACCTTGTACCAATTCCATCATGGAATCTCTTCCAAAACTTAGATGTAAACCGAGTGTCACGGTCAGACACAATAGACACCGGTACACTGTGACGGGTCATAATCTCCTTGATGAATAGATCCGCCAATCTTTCAGATGAATATGTCTCACGGATCGGTAGAAAGTGAGCACTCTTTGTCAAACAATCAACTATCACCAATATGGCATCGTACCCCCTTGTTGTACGTGGTAACTTCGTGATGAAGTCCATGGTGATGTGCTCCCATTTCCATTTGGGTATATCCAAAGTTTGGATCTTCCGTATGGCTTCTGATGCTCCACCTTCACTTGCAAGCAAGTAAGGCACTTACTCACATACTCCGCTACATCACGCTTCATACCTGGCCATCGGTAATCTTTCTTCATATCATGATACATCTTTATAGCACTGGAATGAATGGAGTATCGAGTCTTATAAACTTCATCCATAATTCACCCCGTAGGTCTCCGTAACGAGGGATCCACATCCGCCCAAAGCGGGTTCTAACTCCAAGAGTGTTTTCGCCCAACTCCGTGACTGGTCCTCTCATCATTTTAGAGTTTAAGTGATCTTTTTTTAGCGCCTCCTCTTGGAACCCCTTGACCTGTGTCATCACATCAGAGGTCATCACCAACTGGTAAGCCTTCACCTGGATTGGCTCGGGTCTCTCCTTTCGGCTAAGAGCATCTTCCACTACGTTAGCCTTGCCCAGATGATAGTGGATCTTAAAATCATAATCCTTGATCAATTCTAGCCACCTCCTTTGCCTCATATTGAGGTCCTTCTGCTCAAAGAAGAATTTCAAACTTTTATGGTCAGTGAAGATAGTGCACTTCGTCCCGTTCAAGTGGTGCCTCCAAATCTTCAACTCAAAGACCACAGCCGCTAGCTCCAAGTCATGAGTAGGGTAATTAGCCTCGTGAATTTTCAACTATCGGGACGCATAGTCTATTACTCTTCCCCTCTGTATTAGCACGCAACCCAATCCCGAATAAGAAGCATCCGAATAGACCACTAAGTCTTCGCTCCCTTCGGGCAATGTCAAGACAGGAGCTTGAGTCAGTCTCGTCTTTAACTCCTCAAAAGCATTCTCCTGTTCCAGACCCCATACAAACTTTACGTCCTTGCGGGTCAACTTGGTCAATGGTGAGGCTATCTTGGAAAAGTCTTGGATGAACCTTCTGTAGTAGCCCGCCAAACCTAAGAAACTGTGGATCTCGGATGGCGTCTTCAGAGACTTCCATTGCATCACCGCCTCAACCTTTGTCGGGTCTACCATGATCCCTTTAGAATTTACCACATGACCCAAAAACTAAACTTCACGCAACCAGAAGCACACTTGGAGAACTTAGCGTACAGCTTCTCTCTTCTGAGTGTCTCCAATACTTGACGAATGTGACCGGCATGTTCTTCTTCCCTCTTCGAATAAATCAGAATATCATCTATAAACACAATCACTGATTTATCTAACATCGGCCGACACACCCGGTTCATCAAATCCATAAAGGCAGCTGGCGCATTAGTAGACCAAAGGACATAACGAGAAACTCGTAGTGTCCGTAACGCATCCGAAAAGCTATTTTAGGGATATCTTGCTCCTTCACCTTCAATTGATGGTAGCCAGATCTGAGGTCTATCCTCGAGAACCAACTGGCACCTTGGAGCTGATCAAACAAGTCATCTATTCTCGGTAGCGGATATCGGTTCTTCACCGTCAACTTGTTCAACTCACAGTAGACAATGCACATCCTCATACTACCATCTTCTTCTTTACAAACAAGACCAGAGCACCCCAGGGAGAGATACTCGGTCAGATGAAACCCTTGTCCATCAACTCTTGTAACTGAACCATCAGTTCCTTCATTTCTGATGGAGCCAATTGATACGGTGTTTTGGCAACAGGTTGAGCACCAGGCATCAAATTGATCTGAAACTCTATCTCACGGTCCGGTGGCACACCTGGTAAATCTTCTGGGAACACATCTGGAAAGTCACATACAATTGGTATGTCGGCCAATTGTGGTACTGACGCATCCACATCCTTCATATAAGCCAGGTAGGCACTACATCCACGTTTCATGTACTTCTCTGCCACCACCATCGAAATCACCTTTGGAATTGTAGTAACTAGGTCACCATAGACCATTACCAACTCCCATCAGGCGCTGTCAGTTGGATCATCTTCTTGTGACACATAATATTCGCCTCATAGGCTTCTAACCAATCCATCCCTAGAACTACATCAAATCCACCTAGGGGCATCACGAATAGTTTAGCAGAGAACCTATGGCCTTCCAGTTCTATGTCGCCTCTATCAAGTCGAAAATCCTGGTAGACTTACCAATGGAAGTTTCTACATCGAAGGGCTCACCAATACTTCTACTTCTAACAGGAAACTTAGCATAAAAAGCAATAAAAATAAAGCTCTTACTAGCACCAGAATCAAATAACACGGAGGCACAAGTTTGGTTTACTAGGAACGTACCTGATACGATATCAGGATCCTCCTTAGCCTCCTCCTGGGTCATCATGAACGCTCTGGCTTTTGCTCTTTGCCCATCATTCTCAGTCCCCCACTTTGCCCCAGAACTTTCAGCCCTCGGCTTCTTGCAATCCGTACTCATATGACCTTCTTCACCACAGTTGTAGCACCTCATCACCTTACAATCCCTTGCCACATGACCAGGCTTCCCACATTTGAAGCAAACGTTCAGTCCCCACTTGCATTCTCCCATATGTTCCTTCCCGCACTTACCACACCGCTTCATCCCCGTACCTGCCGACACTACCCTCCGATCATCCACCCTTGCCTTCTTGTTGTTCAGGGTGAAACCACCATGACCAAATCGTTTCTTGTCCCAGTTCCTATCACCACCACTCTTCTTGCTCACCTCTGCCACTACCACTTCTTCTCTCTCATCATATAGCCTCCCTACCAGATCAACCACTGACCTAAACGTACTCGGCCGAGCGGCGATCATGTGCCTGCGGATATCTGCCGGCAAACCCTGTATGTACCTCTTGATCTTTCTCGACAACGGCGTAACCTGTTCTGGCACAATCCTTGCCTTCTAGTTAAACTTAGTCGTATATTTCTGGTGTGTCATAGTTCCCGCCTCAGCTGTAGGAACTCTCTCTCAATCTTGTCAAGCTCCCTGTGAGGACAAAACTCCTCGATCACCATCTTTTTCAGTTCACTCCACCTCATCCTTCTAATGGCCCTACTACCCTCGGCCTAGACAATATTGTCCCACCAGCATAAGGTTGAGTCCATAAATGAGTGGGTAGCAAATTTCACCTTTTGGTCCTCTCGGCACTCACTGATATCGAGCACTGCCTCCATCTCCCTCACCCATCGGTGAGCAGCAACAGCATTACCATTTCCATCAAAAGTTAGGGGCTTGCATCTCTGGAATGCTCCGTAACTACACCCTTGGTGGTCTCCTACACCGCTTCACCTGAACCTCTCCTAACGGTCCTCCTCCTCTCCTCCTTCTCTTTCTTTTCATCCTCCCTCACAGCACGAATAACCTTGGTCACCATAGAAGGCAGGATCAGCTGCATGACCTGATGAACTTCCTCCACAACTTCCTCCTTCATAAAGGATCTCAAGTTAGCACTCTCATCACCGCCTTCCTGGTGATGAAGCTCGGGCTCTACAAAAGCCGTCTCAGCAGCCTTAGCCTGGTTCCTGGTGACACGTGGCCTAGCACCACGACCACCCTACACACCTCCTCAAGAATCCTTCAAAGATCTACCACCAGCCATCCTCTATACACTATAAGATTCAAACACCAACACGATCATTCAAGGTAATAACTCAGATTATGTCAAGTATAGTAAGTCCCCAATTACAGTGGCCAGTTGTGATTAGCCACTTACTTTACTCTTCATCCCCTAAGCATTGCCTATCCTGACTACATCAGTATCCAAATCTACTAAGAGCACATAAATCAGATAACACATGCACATAATACCGGTTAACATTTAAGAAAACGAATTACCAGATGGCACGTAGCTACTTGAGCTGGCATCCCTTCATTCAGTCCCATTCTCAGTTTAAGTTTTGGTTTCGAAAATATTTACCCATTTCTCTTAAACTTTGCCTCTAATACCAACTTGTAAGACCCCGTTCCCGGAGACCTCACAGTTGGGCAATCACAGCATTTTTCATATAAAATAAATACATTTCATAAAAATATCGCAGCGGATTAAGTTATCAAAAACCATTCATGCATTAATATTTGATGTTGCTAAATAATACATCATTGTATATAGTTACAAAAAGAATCATTCAGTTGTATTACAAAACAGCAATATCATCATGCATAAATGGATGCCAGTCTTTGCCCGTCAAGTAGACTCACCCACGTGCCATCCCCAGCAATAAGTTACCTGCCAACTGAAAATGCATAAAAGTCAGCGTTGCTGAGTGAGTTCTAGTTTTAAAATTAATGTCCCTTTTTAATATATAAAAATATCATTTTCTTAAAATACTTCCTTTTCATAAAATCCATTACTTCCGTACGTTTTCGCACATCATACATAGAGCAAGATAATATTTATTATGATCTTTCATCATTCTTCTCATTCATTTCATACTTTCATCATTATCTTTCACTTTCTTCCGAACCAATGTGCAATACCCCGAACATTGTGTACGAACCTGGTACTAGGCCTAGGGCCTATAAATAGACCCCGAACATTGTGCACGAAGCTGACTCCAGTATCTGGGGCAAGCAACAAGGGTCCCATCAATCTCTAGGATTGACTTTGTGTGCATCCTTCGGGTTAGCTAAACCGCACACAGTTGAGCTGACAACCCAATGGCTGTGAACCTCCTTTCATTTTCTTGAAAGACTTCATTCATTCATTATGTTCCACTTTTCATTATCATTAATCTTTTGCTTCTTTTATGATAATAATTTACATATACGAGCATAAACACACCACGTAAAGTCACGTAATAATACTTAATATGGAACATAAAAACAGGCCACAAACATACAAAACACCAACAAACATATCCACCAAAACATTCCAGGGCTAGTCCTTAAAATTTCTATTTCCTAAAATTTCAGAAAATTTTCTAAGGCATTAGGCGCATGAGCACTATGTTGGGCGCATGAGTACTATGTAGGCGCACGGCACTTGGGCGCATGGGAAAGACTTAAGCGCATGAGGAAACTTAGGCGCATGAACACTACTTGGGCGTATGAGCCTCACTTAGGAGCATGGGCAGTGGAAGCATAAGCACTGCTTGGGCGTATGAACTTCACTTAGGCGCATGAGCAGTGGGCGCATGAGGTACTGTTTGGGATCATGGGCAACACTTAGTCTTATGGGCAAAATTTCTAGGTGCATGAACAACTTTCCAGGCGCATGGGCACTGTATTAGGCGTATAACCAGGTACTTAGGCGCCTGGACAAAATTCCAGGCACATGGGCACTATGTTGGGCGCATGGGCAGTGATAAATTCGAACTTACACTATTTTTCAGACCCAATCATCATTTTAACATGTTCTTAACCCAAATCTAACATACCAAGCACCTAAAACAAGCATATAAACACGAAACACAACAAATCATACACAAACATACATTCACCCGTATAAACAGAGTATAAACATATGGTTAAACATGCTGAAAAGAATAAAAAGTTAGTTACATGCATTTTCAGCACCAAAACAAGTATAAAACATTAAAATCGGGGATCTAGAACTCACCTATTACTGCCTTCAAGCAAAACTCCTCCAAACTCAAGGGCACAAAGAGTTCAAACGCCTAAACACACCAAAACACAAAACTGAACACAAAAGAACACATAAGAATTGGTCCTGAAGCTGAAAACTCAACTGAAACCAAGCAAAAACACACGAAAAACTCACCTTCAAGCAGGTCTTCTTCTTCTTCTGCTTCGGTCGAACACTTCTCTTTTCTTCCTTTTCCTTTTTGCAGCTGAGAGAGAGTGGGTAGAAAGGTGATAGTGGCGGCCATGCTTCTTTTAAACATAAAATAATAATGTTTTGTCCTTTATACACTTTAGCCCCTCCACTTATGCAACTTCTCCTTTTTGTCTTTATTCTTTTCCTTAATAAATTTTTCGGGTGTTACATGCCTTGAAACTGGGGTGTGACACCAATCTAAGTCCTACACCCCGGATCCATCACACTCCGTAGATAACCAAAGAAGAAAACCATGGATCCTTGGATAAAACTACTGTGGTGATTTGATGATGGACTGGGGTGACCGGTGGTTGTGGTAAGTAACAACTATGATGATTAGGGTGATCTGGTCGTAGTTGTGATGGTGGTGGGTTGGTTAATTGATAGGGATAGAGACATTAGGGTGGTGCTAGTTAAGTGATGGTGATGTTGACTATAATGGTAGTGGTGGTGGTTAAGTGGTAGTGGTGGTGATGGTGGTAGTGATGGTCATGATGCTGGTGGTTAAGAGATGGTCAAGGTTATAGTGATGATAGTGGTGATATGGTGGTTGAGGCAGTAGGCAATAGTGATGATGGTGGTTAGGAGATGGTCTGGTTATGGTGATGACTTGGTACTATGGTGGTTGAGTTGTGTCTTAGGTCAATCTTGATAGAAGAAGATAAGAAAGGGGACGAAAAACGGGTAGAGTGGGGTAGGGTGGGGTGGAATGGACCCACTTCTATTGTGTATATATATATATATATATAATAACTAAATGCTTATTAGTTTTTTAAGATATAAAGGGTAGTTTGGTCATTTTATGTAGACTTAATTGTATAAACTAATAGCTATCCACTCTAGGGACCAATGGTGTTATGGTTTGTAAATAGTTAGGACTAATGATGTAATTTTTTTAAAGTTACAATCAATCTTAAAATATGGGCAAACTACAGGGACCAATCATGTAATTAGCTCCTTCATAAAACATAAAAATTGCATTGCATATACACCACCTCGTCAATTAGAAAAAGTAATAATGTTTATGGGCCCTACAAACCTAATACACCCACCCCCAACATCATCTTCTTACATAAAGCCACTGGAAAAACCTATGAAACTGGCCACCGCCACTGTAAACCTTCACCCCACCACCACCACCACCACTACCACTTCTTTTGGTGATGCTATAGTCACCCACCACAGATCTATACCTAACACCATTTGAACCTTCACCTCGTTGCCTCATGAAACCCTAAAATCTACAAGACCTTTCATGTATTTTCATCATTTTCTAGTCAAGATGTCATGAAGTGTTGTTGGTGGGTGGGTTGAGATATGGGGGGAGAAGGGTGAGAGATAAGAAGTGTTTGCTTAGTTAATGGTGTTTGCCCGTGATAGGGGTGGGGGTGGGTTGATAGTGTTCGCTAGTGATGTTGGTGGTTGATGGTGGTAGGTGGGTTAATAGTATTCGCTAGTGATGATGGTGGCAGGTTAGTTGAGCGAGAGTGGTCGTTGAGGGAGACGGGTGGGGAAGAGGAAGTATGGTGGTGATGGCTCGCCAATGATTCGCGGTAACAAGGTATTGGTCGATTTGGTGGTGCTCACCGGTGATGGTGGTGGCGGGTGGGTTGGGAAAAACGATGAGGTGCGGTTCTACGTATTTGATTTTTAATTAAGTGGGCCCCATACCAAATATGTATAATATTATTATTATTATTTTGTTTTTCAGTAGGTAGTGGCTATTATTTAAATATATTTTTTTATTTTTTCTTATACAAGAGTATTTTAGTTATTTTCAAATATTAACTAAAAAACTTAATAGACTTCAACTTCAGGAACCATTGGTGTTATGTTTATGTCAATAATTGGACCAACCTTGTAATTTCAGAAAGATAGAGACCAAAAATAAAATCATGGTATACCATAGGGACCATAATTAAGCATATATAAAATTTTGAAAAGACACAAGTTTTGAATTTTTAGTTCCTCCGATTTCTCATCCATAGGTGGAAAATTTCTATTGGTTGTTTAAATTGCAATTTCTATATCAAAAGTTTATTATCCCACTAGTCATTTAATACTTAACTAAGTTATATGTTAATAGTAAGTAACTACTCAATGGGAGGTGGTATTTTTGACCAAAATGATAGCACCAATAAAAGAAAATCTATAAAATATATTAGAGAAATTTCTCCGGGTATCACGTGTGTTGTTGTTTAAAACCTTTGCTTAAACGTAATAGTGGTAAAACTTCATTTGAAGATTATCCCTTACGATTTGGCCGTACACAAAAATGATCTACTTTTTTTATTAACCTTTAAAAAGTAAATTTTAAAAAAAGTCAACAAGTATGTTTGATGTTTATCTAGCAAAATATAATACACCATATAAACCATACATGAATCAATAAGAAGTTTGGTATCATCAAGCAGTTGCAATCAAATGTTTAACTTATATAACACCATAATAAATAAATATACTAAACATCAATGTGGTACCACCCCAAGTAGCAAATTGAGGACATATAATGGAATCTTCGTTTTCTATTATTGGAAGGATTATTTCTCTATAAAAAACTAGCCAAGATAGTTTGGAATATGTATTTGCCTAAAGGATCACTTGGATACAACAAAATATGAACAAGACAGATTATTGCTTGTGCAAATATTGTAGGGTATGTGAGATATATGAGGACAAATTAAACTAGGGGTTAAGTGCCCTACTTACAACTGGGGAAGCTACTTACGAAGAATATCTATGCAATAGATTTGGTTCCAATGACAGCTTTCAAAAAATTAGCCTTTAATGACGAAAAAATAATAAAAAATATGTTGAATTTAGTTTCTTATTTTGCATCTTATGTAATATTTCAGTTTAGTACACCTTTAGAAATTTAATAAAAAAGTGAGAGTAGTTTACTTAACTTTTATTTTATTTTATTTTTTTAAGAAATTATTTTTTACTAAAAACCGGTTTGTGGGTACCTATTTGTACCCTATCCAAACTACCTTGGATAAGGTTCGGGTACAACCTATAAGTCCTCGAACCCAGGAGTCTTGACAGTTGGTCATTCATAGCACAAATATCACGTAATGCATTATTTGAAATCAAACGTTGCAACTGAAAAGTATAAAACATTCATTTCAGAGCATAATTTGACCATACTAAACATTTGTCTTTGAATCAAAACATTAAGACTATATCTTAAAGTAAAATATCATTCCATTAAAAAAGGGTGCTAACCTCTAAGTGCTTCATTCTCATGTAATCCCCAGCATTAGTCATTAGCTGCCAACTAATATGAATATAAAAGTCAGCATTGTTAAGTGGATTTCAGTTTTACAATAGATAGAAATTATATTTTTCCTTTAATAGACACACATTTATAATTCAAATAAGTGAAATCGACATTCATATCATCCTTTATCATGTTCATTGTTTGTATTTGATTCATTATCTTTCCATTTTCATAAATTGTGTTGCACAAAGCAAAAGCCTAAACATCAGCCCGTGCCAACAAATACAACTAGTAAGCTAAACCTCTGATAGTTGACCCACTCTATAAGGCACACAACCTACTCATGAATAAAGTTTCATTCTATTCATGTGACTTACGTAAGTGAAGTCCATTCCATCAACGTTTGTAATACTTTTAAATTTGGGCGACATTTCTTTTCATTAGGTTCCACTTTCAGTTTTCATCCATTAATATTCCACTTTCTTATACATAATACTATTATGATATCTTTCAATATCATCGTATAACATGGGACATCAAGTAACATTTTTATAGAAATAAAATAGGTAGGAATCGATACTAGTCAATGTGGATGAAATCTAAGACCAATGCAATCAAGTTAAAAGATCAATGCAGGTAACAATGGTTGATGCAGATGGTTTAAAGGTCAGCGCGGCTGGTATGAAACTCAATGCGTATAGTTTAAGGTGTAATATTTAACAAGGTTGTTCTAATGCGGGTAACGATACCCGATGCGACTGTTGAAGCCCTTCTGTTCAATTTCATACTTAGTATTTGTATCCCATCATTGAGTAAACCAAGCTTCTATTAATATATCTAAACCTCATATGTCACACCTCCAGATCGAGTAGACCCCGGGCGTGTGAACCTTATCGGCTGGTGTCGTAGAACAGGTCTTATTTTATTTGAAAACAACGACGAAAGTCTTTTACAATTTTTTTTTTTTTTTTTTGCAAATTATCAATTAGTAAATTTTTCCATTTCTCATTTGTCATAAATATTTTATTTATCCATCACTCGTATGATTGATAAAATAATTAATCCCACTTGGGGAGGTGTATCAACACTTGGGGTTGAACTTAATATATTCATATATTACAAAGTAAGAATTTATCAAATCCTTAAAAGTTATATTATTTTAAAATGAACAAAACATTAGGTTGGAACCATAAAGTCTAGTAGTCTCATCTTTAAAAATTCTTGTGCGTGTTCCTATAGTGATAGATATATAAACTTTGTTTCAAATTACCATGTGCATATAATTTTTCAAAAAATAGTTTTAAAATGAAACGCCAACATAAAGCTAGTGAATCATGTTACTAGAGATGTTTGATAAAATCAAAACAACATGTTCCATATTAGTATTTAATAAGACATCGTGTTTTATAGTTTTTCCCTTTATTGACAGAGCTCATACCGGGTAGCTAGTATACACTAAATTCATCTGGCAAATATGTTAAATGATTTCAGCCGCATTATGGCGTAACACTCAGTTACCACTAATGTGTGTATCGTCGAGTGATATACATATACTATGTAATGGTTTTTTAAAAAATTTCTTAATAACGTTAATATAGCCATGTGCTAGTTTTATAATAATGCAAACATTTAAAAACAGACATTTTATAAACATGCTTGAAATCATTTTTTAAATATTGTGTACATAGACGTAGCATGTATATTATGCTTAGGAAACATGTTCAACTTGACAGGCTGCTAAAATCACCGCTTAGAATCTTCTAAGCACCT
This sequence comes from Flaveria sonorensis, assembly GCA_025506505.1. NCBI lineage: Eukaryota > Viridiplantae > Streptophyta > Magnoliopsida > Asterales > Asteraceae > Flaveria > Flaveria sonorensis. The sequence goes on along the minus strand of CM046426.1, from coordinate 43,798,613 downwards.
CCATAGTAGTTTCTAAAGCATAACGAGTATAACACTAGCTTACACAAGGCAATATGGGGTATTTAGAGTACCAGTGGCAATTTACATGTGTTCTGAGTGTGAACTTTTGACTCCAAGATACAGGCATTTATAGCCTATTCGTGGGGTCCATCACGAACTACAAAACAGGGTGATCACAATCCATGAGACAACCTTGGCGGCCGAGGATATTCTTGGCCAATAAGATATTGAAGTGTGTCAACATGTGTTGCATTCCAAGCCTTCTCATAAGACACATGACACGTGTCACTCTCTTAGTCTTCATCTGCATGCCACATATCAATTCATAGGAAATTTGCTTGTGATACATGTAGCAGGCCATTAAACGTTAGCATAACAGTCCACTATGCAACCCAAATCCCTTAAACCCTAGTTCTTTGCATGGTGGTTCACCAAGCCACCTTGTCGCAGTCCAAGAGTCGAAACCTAATTCTTCATTGTTTAACATTTCTAACCTTGAATTTTCTATTCTTATTAGCTTATACACAAAATCTTCGGGGTCTTACATCCTCCCTAACTTAGGAAAAAATCATCATTGAGTTTTTAGTGAATAAATAAATGTGGATGCTTATTTTTTAAATCTGATTCTAGTTCCTAAGTATATTTAGCACCTTGCTTGGAGTTTCACTTGACCAATTTTAATTTCATTCTTTTTAACTTCCTAACTTGTCGATCTTCTATTTGCATTGATTGTTCTATAAATTTTTACTTCTCATTTATTTCTACATCATTTAAAGCTTAATCATCGTTTCATCGGCTACACATTTACGTAAATTAGACACATGGAATACATGATGTATTATGTTCATCTCTTCCAGTAACTACAACTCATAGTCTGCTGGTCCAATTCATTTTATAATTTTGAATGGTCCAACGAAATGGTTATTTTGTTTTCCTTCCGAACCAAACAGTACCTTTCATAGATGATACTTTGAATAATACATTATCACCGACTGTAAATTCTGATGGCTTCTTCTCCTACCCGCATAACTCTTTTGCCTATCCCTAGCCCCTTTTAACCATTCTATTATTTGTAGAATTTTCTCAGTTGTTTTCTATACAATCTCAGGTCTTGACAACTAATTCTCCCCTGTCTCAGACCAAAATACAGGCGTTCTACATTTCCTACCATATAAAGCTTCAAAGGTGCGGCCTGTATACCTATGTGATAACTATTTTTGCATGAGAATTACTGATGTGATCGAAATTATACATATAAAACACATCAATTGCACATCAATTATTCCAGAAACTCTTACTGAAAATGATGATTTGATACTTAAATCATTTATATTGTGTTCTCAGGCTTGAAAAATACCAAATTGAAAAAGAACGAAGCTTAAAGAAGAAAAAATTGAAGAAAACCAAACTTCAAAAGTCAAGCATGGGGTCGTGCCTCATGAAGCACACCCCATGCCCAGCCTGAAGCACACCCCCATGATAAAATCAACACACCCCCGTGTTTGTTAATCCGATAGGACAAAAAGTACGGTTCCTTGACCCGAGGCACGGGGCCGTGCCCACCACAAACACGGGGTCGTGCCCCATTGAACACAAGGCCATGCTGGATAACTCCTAAGCGTATGAGGCGACCAACTTTTACGTACATTGTACTAGCACGGGGTCATGCCTTTTAGGCACGGGGCCGTTCTTAAACACTCTAGAAAGCCTATAAATAGGAGTTCATTTGCAACTTTGAAGGGAGCTTTTGGGAGGTGAAGTGCTGGTGTTCCCTCTCAGGAACCCAGCCTTTGGAAGTCCTTAGAATTTTTGGAGGTGCATTCAACACTTAGAAGAAGCTCGGGATCATTTAACATCATCCATAGTGGATCACCAGTTTGATTATTCTAATTTACCGATGATTTCATTACTATCTTCTATCTTTGCTGTTATGTTCAAGCTCATTATGAGCTAAACTTCATTTATTATCCTAATTTAGTGAAACTTTATGTAACTTGTGATGAACTAATCGTGTGGCTTATATTATGTTAATGTTATGGTAATCTTGGGTAAACTTTTGATGGGTAGCATCTACATTTGAACAGGGATTTATAAACTTATGATTTGTAATTACGAATGTTATACAAGGTTGAAAAACCTATGAACTAACCTTTATTCGCGAAACAAGTCTTTATAATAAATCCATAGCTAATGAACCAGAAATGGTTATTATAAATCATATCACCTTAACTTTCTGATTATTTGCGGGTTCCCTTTTATTAGTCAAAGAAATCTATAGTAATTGTTATGGTTTTCTAAAATTAATGGTATGTTAGAGAGGAACTTGATCAACTTTCTTTTTAACATTAAGTTATATTTTCAGAAATCATATGTTGAAAGGTTACACGAGATCTATCTATATAACTAGTGACTTTGATTAATCGATTTTGTAAGTTACTCATGCTGGTGTCCTTGCTCACGTTTATAAAGATTAACATAATTACATTAATCAATATCTTTAACCACATCACCAATTCATCATAGTTACATAAGTGTAATCTAAATTAGGATAATAGTCTTACTTCATTGAAAAAATCACCAAAAGTCTCAATCTATCTTTATCTATCTTCATTTATCATTATTTAGTTTAACTTATCATTTCCTAAATCAAAACTTATAGTCAATTATGAGGGTTGTTGACTAGGCTTAGTGTGTCCATGAATTGATACTCGGTTCTTACCGACACTATATTACCTCACGACACGTACTCTTGCCTTTTGTGTGTGTAGTTTACTATTAGTAATAACCAATTAAAACTGAATTTCAACGAAAATATTTATCAATATATATACTATCCGCACACACCAGTTACATAAGTGGTAAGTTATCATCCCAACTTCCACCTAAGTCTATCACACAGGCTAGTAACATATCATTTAAAGTTTAGGTAGTCTTCCCTCTATGTATATCTGTTTGCAGATGATAAGATGTACTAAGATTCAATCACGTACCTATGGCTTTTGAAAACTCTGCAAGAATCGAGAGTAAAGAGACCATTTCTATTAGAGACAATATATAGCGGGAGACCATGCAATGATACAATTTCTTTCACATATAATCAAGCCAACCTATCCATACTAAAAGTTTCTTTCATTGGTAAGAAATGAACAGACTTAGTTAATCTATCAATGATAACCCAAATAGTATTATTTCCTTTACTTGTTTTAGGAAGTTTTGTAATAAAATGTATGGTTATCATTTCCCATTTCCAGAAATGTAACTCAAGTTGTTTCAATAAACCAGATGGTTTCTGATATTTTGTCTTAACTTGAGAACATGTAAGACACTTTGCAACATACATAGTTATATCCTTTTAAATACCTATCCACCAATAGTTATAGTTTATGTTTTTGTACATTTTATCACTTCCTAGATGTATTATATATTTATGCTTGTGAGCTTCTTTAAGGATTTTCTCCCTTGGGTCACCGTATATTGGTATGCAGATTCTCTTATGCACTTTGAGGATTCCATCCTTACATTTGATTAATTGGTCGGTTATTCCTTTTATACCTTATTTTTCTAAATTTTCATTAATTTATGCCTTTCTTGAGTTTGAGTCATAATGCATGGACTTGCTTAAGCTTTTCTCCTTCCTTCCTGCTTATGACATCTGCCACCACATTGGCTTTTCCCTCATAATAAAATATTTCATAAACATAATCTTTGAGGGTTTCCATTCATCTTCTCTGCCTCATGTCTAATTCTTTTTGTCCAAAGATATAATTATGACTCTTATGGTAAGTCTAAACGACAAACTTAACTCTACAAATGCAATATCTCCATAAATTTAAGGCAAGAATTATGGCACCTAAATCCAAGTCATGTCATATAATTCTTCTTATATGCTTTAAGTTGATGAGATAAATAAGCAATAACTTTATTTCCTTGGATTAGCATAAAACCTAAACTAGTATGTGAAGCGTTGCAATAAACTATAAAGTTCTGCTGCCCCTATCAGGTGGTGTTAAAATTGGTGCATTCATCAATTTTTTAAAGTAATAAATGCTTCTACCTGCCTTGGTTCCCATTCAAATTTTACTGACTTCCGTGTCAATAAGGTTAAAAGGACTACAATTCGGGAAAAATTCTGCATGAAACGTCGGTGGTAACATGCAAATCTGAGAAAGATACATACTTCTGTTGGCGTTTTAGGGTTTTCCCATTTTTCTATGGCCTTAATTTTTGTTAGATCTATTTGAATTCCATTGGCATTAAAAATATCACCTAGAAATTGCACTTTAATTAGGTAAAATGCACATTTTGAGAATTTGGCATACATCTTCTCTTGCCTAAGTAATTCATGTATTATCTTCAGGTGCTCTCCATGTTCCTTCTCGTTTTTAAAATATATAAGTATATCATATATGAATACGATAACAAATTTATCTAAATAAGGTTTACAAACTATTTTCATCATATCCATGAATGTAGCTGGAACATTTGTGAGTCCAAATGGCATCACTATGAACTCAAAATGTCCATATCTAGTCTAGAAAGTTGTTTTTAGACTATCTTCCTCATATATCTTCAAATGATGATAACCAATTCTTAGTTCAATCTTAGAAAAGAAACATGATCCTTGTAGTTGATGAAAAAGATCAACAATCCTCGAAAGCGGGTAACTATTCTCGGTTGTCACCTTATTCAGTTCCGGTAATCAATGCACATATGAATTGATCTGTCCTTCTTATTAATAAATAGGATTGGAGCTCCCCATGGTGATGAACTTGGTTGTATAATACCTTTTTCCAACTAGTCATCCAATTGATTCTTCAATTCTTTCATTTTAGTTTGAGCTAATTAATACGAGGCTATGGCAATCGGTGTTGTTCCTAGTATGAGATTAATTTTGAACTTCACTTCATGATCTGGAGGTAATCCTAGTATTTCATTAGGGAATACGTCATCAAATTCTGCTATAAGCCGTACTTCTTCAATCTTTTTTCCTTTTCTGGTATTGGACACCTAAACTAAGTATGATATACAGCCTTTGGGTTTAAACACTTCAAGGCTTTTAATGTAGATATAATCCCAATATTTTTATTAGTTTTATCACTATGGATGGAAATTCTATCACCCGTAAATGTGCGAAGTTCTATTGTTTGTTTATCATTAAGGATATGGGCTTGATTAGAGGCTAACCAATCCATACCTACGACAACATCAAATCCTGCTAATGATATTAGTAACATCTGTATAGGTATAACATGTTCATATAGGTTAATATGATAATCCTTCAACATTTCAGATACTTTAATTACTTCTCCATTCGTGGTTTCTATCTCAAAGGCATTTTCTAATCTAGCTAGAAGCACATTTAAAAGCTTATTGAAGTTGTAATCTATAAAACTACAATTTGCACTAGAAATCAAATAATATTTTTGTTAGGTTCAACAAGACAAGAAACTAATGCTTTCCAAATCATAATCATTACTGACTTAAGATCTCATTGTACAAGTTCAGAGCCAAGTTGATCAAAACAAGAAAAACAATGCAAGACAAAGTTAACATGACAAAGTCAAAATCAAAATTAGGGTTTGATATAATAATTAGAACATTATAAATGGAAACCCACTAGTGCACATAGTGGTGTGTGTTTCTCATGGTGTGAATCACCACCCAAGGACAATTCCTCCTTTGGGTGGGTTTGATCTTCATCTCATATGTATGATTATTATTTTAGATTATTCACCAAGATCAATGAAATAATATCAATTATCATCATATATCTCTTGTTCTTTGATTCACATACATACACCCATCATAATTTTGAGTTTCAAGGTCATGAACATGATGAAGCCTAAGATCTAAGCTCAATTAATCTAAAATATTGATTCAACAAAATGGTATCAAAGCTATTGGTTGCTGGATTCATCTTGTTTTAAATCTGAATTTCATCTTTAATGATGTCAAGAACAATGAAGAAACAAGAAAAATAAAGAACAAAAGCATCTATTCATCAAAACCCATCCGTTCATCAACAAAATAAAAAGAAATCAACAAATGAGTTTAAATTTGGTACGATTTGAGGATGATTAATCATGTTGCTAGGTTTTCCTTCAAAACTTGATGCAATTGAACAAGATTTATAAAAATCGATTTGATGTTCAGTATGATGTTCATCAGAATTATCTACAAAATCTATCGATGCACACGATTATTTAAATCGTTTTATTCGAAGATGACTCATGAACTATTCTTGCATTCAATTGAATGTGTTGAATGACTCAGATTGAAGTTCAGATTGATACTCATAATCAAAGAACATGTACAACAAATACTGGTATTCACATTTGGTTAAGTATGAAATATGTATGACCATGTACAAAAATGCAGATGCATTAATAGTTAATGTGGATGCACTTTTGACCAACTCAAGCATACAAATGCGAATGAGTTGGACAAACAAATGCGAATGTAACATGATCAAATTTGGATGAGGCAAGATACAAATGCGGATGATCATTCATCCAAATGAGGATGTATTAACTTACACATGTGTAACAAATGCGGATGTGTAGTTATACTAATGTGGATGCATTACAACAAAAATTATGGATGGAGCTAAACCAATGCGAATGTTTTATAATTAATGCGGATGCATTAACTTACATAAATGCAGATGGTTTACTACATTAACTCAAAAATGCGGATGATTGACATAGCTAATACGGGTGTGTTCTATCAAATGCGGATGAGTCCATATGAAATGCCGATGATAGATGATGAACTGGAATGAAAAAAGAAAATATCATCAATGAAGATGAATGCAACCAAGAGGCACATCCATGTGCCTAATACATTCTAATCCTTAGAGTTATTTCAGATATTCAAAAGTGTGGAAGTGTGTTCAAGATTGATTCATGTCCTGATGCAGTTTATTCAAGTTCAAAGCCTCCTCATGTGCCTAATACATTCTAATCCTTAGAGTTATCAGATTAACTGTAATCCAAGAGTGATACGACCTATATCCAATTCCAATAAATATTCTTAAGAAATTCTAACCTTTGTCAAAAATGTATTAGGAGAAGCTTAAGCTAGGGGGAAGAACATCAGTGAATTGTGTTTGAACATCAGTTGATCTAGAAGTCATATGCCAAAGAAGATCTTCAAGCTTAAGTTTGGCAAACATTAGTTTACGGGAGTATTGTTGGGTTTAACAAGACGAGAAACTGAAGCTTTTCAAATCACAATCATTATCGACTAAAGATCTCGTTGTACAAGTTCAGAGACCAAGTTGATCAAAACTAGAAAACAATACAAGACAAAGTCAAAATCAAGACAAAAAAGAAAAATCAAAAATAGGGTTTTGATGTAATAATTAGAACATTATATATATATATATATATATATATATATATATATATATATATTATATATAAACCCACTAGTGCAAATAGTGGTATGTGTTTCTCATGATATGAATCACAACCCAAGGAGAATTTCTCCTTTGGGTACAACTTTATGGTCCATTTAAACCATCAGTATTTTAACACGGAATCAAAATTATTTTCTCCATATCAAGGTTATTGTAATATGTATTAATCCCTTCATCTCATATGTATGATTATCATTGTAGTTTGTTCACCAACATCAGTGAAGTCATATCGATTATCATCATCTATCTCTTTGTTCTTTGATTCACACACATACACCGTCTTATTTTTGAATTTCCAGGTCATGAAGATGATGAATCCTAAGATCCAAGCTTAATTAATTTGAAATATTGATTCAACATTTTTTACATAAATATTATTAATAGGAAACGTACTTGTCACTATGTATGGCACTCTTGCTTCCTTATGAGTAATCAAGAGAATGCTCATGTGTTGTTCTTCCATTTGTATGGTATCACACCACTGGTACCAACTTGTTTTAACTTTGGGCATTCCATCTTGAAATGTCTGATCTTACCATAGTTAAACATGTCATTTATCGTGTTTTGAAGTAATTATCAGTTGTGTGACCCAAAACCTTACAGAAACTACAAATTCCAAGTATCTCAAATCTGCACTTACCAGGATGGATTCTTTATAGATTTTGCATTTTGGCATAGTGGTTGAATATTCCTCCTTTGGAACCCTTATTTCTTGTTCTCCATCTGAATACTTCTTTCATTTTATACTCTCCCCCATGCGAATCATTCCATTTGGTCATTAAACCAGCCAACTCCATAGCGGATTCAATAGTGCTCGGCATTGTAGCCTTCACAACATCTAGAATTTCACTTACCAACCCCTAATCTAACTTCTTAGAAGGGGTGATGAGATATGGCACGAATCTAGAATACTCCAAAATTTGGTGTTGTAACATCAATTGTCTGTTCCCACAATTCGAAGGTTCAGGACTTTTCTTCAAATTATTCCTAGGCAAAATTCCCTAATTATAGATTTGAGAATTCCTTCCATGACAAAGCATAAGCAGCAATTCTTCCCTTAGTTATCACCACTGCATTCCACTATTCAATGACTTCATCCTTGAATGAGTTTGTAACATAAAGAATTTTGCTTCTTCGTTAGATTTACTAATGACTATAATAGATTTCATCTTTTCTAATCATCAGATAGCGGACACAACACAATCTTTTCCTGAAAACTCAGGTGGTTTGCAAGCTTGGAAGGTTTTGTAGCTACACGTCACATCCCGACAGATGGCTAAATCATCGGGGCAGACAAAGGTGAATCGATTGTTCATACACATGGTATTAAATATGTTGAAATAATATCAATGAAAATTTCATTCACTATAACTAGTCAAACATTTCATTATGATCAAACATTAATTCAAATAAATATAACAATTGTCTTTTATTTGTCTAGGTCTTTGTCCTAAATATAAGAATGTAACAAGTCCATTCGAACTTCATTTCTTCAATCATGTGAAAAGTAACAATTCAGCTAAAGAGTTATCCAGTGAGTAATCTCAGGTTTGCATAAATTGATATATTGTATAACTTGATTGAAATAATTCATTTCTCATGGAAATGTCAAGACTTATAATGCATCAGTGAAACATAAAGACAAACCAAATACAAACAAACTTAATGACTGACTCGGTGTGAAGACGAAGCCTTATGAAAATGTATGAGTCTGGTTTCAATCACCCTCAAATAATCAAATGGTGAGGGTTTGTCAAACAAAAAATCTACTATGTTGGTGTGGTTTGTATAAATTAACGATCATGTTAACATAAAGTTTATGTAACTATGAAGACATAATTGCAAGAAATAACAAAACAGGATTTGAATTGGATTTTGTGTAAAGTCCTTATATCAATCGATTCTACATATTGTTGCACTTGATAATCAAATTAAGACGGATGTGTACGTGTGTGATATCAACAAACATTAAATAACTCAAATGGATATTATTAATCAAATAAGTAAAATACCAAGAAGTTTACATCGTTTAAGTTTGATCCACCCGAGATGAGCTCCCCTCAGGTGGCCTATCACACAGCAGTCTGATCTCTAACCCTTAGAGCATTTTAACAAATGAAATACACATAAAAAAATACAAAGAAAAAACATCTATTATATAAATTAATGTTCTTGTGCGACAACATAAGGTTGTCACATGGAAACTCCAAGTTCTCACGCAATAAGATCTTCATCAATCATATTCGTTTTCTCGTATCCTTGTAGTTCTCGCATAATTTGAGTGTTAACTTTTCACTTGATAATGTATCCATAAAGCTAGGTCTTCACAATTTTCCCATATGGATTATGCTATCAAGCTATGTTTGACTTCGATCACACATCTTTATGAATTATTTGATCCTCGGATATCTTTCACTTTAGTCTTCCAACTCAGCTGTAACCTCTTCTTAATGTATAGCTTCATAAAGAATATCAAGTCTAAATCAAGATAAAACCATTTTATCTTGATTACTTACAACTTAATTTATATTAGGCATATAACAGAGAGATCCAACTTCCATTTTGGATTACCAAACATCCAATTTTTCAATACGATGACAAGATTCTATGATATCAACCCAGATTAATTAAGACATTCTTCCCCCTATGTAAGATATAATAACCCTATATTTTCAGAGTTAGAATATCAAACAACCTTGATTATACATTTGATTCAAACATTCAGTCATTGTACCCATCAGTATGATAAAATAAGCCCACATTATTGAGTTTTAATTTACAAACGAGCCAAATCAATATTGTAAATATAGAATCTTGAACTTTATCAAACATCACAAAAACCACTGTTTAAGAACCAAACTTCAAATTATCCAGCATCTTCCAGAAATAGGCAAAAACACTTGTTCCAAAACCTTCAAATACTAACAAGCTAAAAGGATGCACAAATATTACCTATATCACTAGGGGATCGATGGTTGTGTTGTAAGTAACTCAATGCAACATTCCTAGACACTACGAAGTTGGTTTTTGATTACTCTATGATGAATCATTTTCATAAACATTAACATAATTACATTAATCAATATCTTTAACCACACCATTAATTCATCACAGTTACTAAAGTGGAACCTAAATTAGAATGATAGTCTTTATTCACTGAAAGAATTACCAAAAGTCTCTATCTTTATTAATGGTTTATTTATTTCAATTATCGTTTTAAAAAAGAATAAAAATGGTCCTATCATTTTCTAAATCAAAACTCATTGGATGGCCGTCATTAAGGTCCTTGACTAGGCTAAGTGTGTCCACAGTTTGATACCCGATTCTACCTTCTTTATATTACCACACAAAAGTAAACTTCTTTTGTGGTTGTGGTTTACTATAAGTAAAAACCATTTAAAACTAAATTTGTGCAAAAATCCTTTATCAAATTATATACACCATTTGGACACACCAACATTCTACATTCCAAAGTTTAAATTGATTAAGTTGACAGAAATGTTAAATCAAATAAGAAAGTTTATTTATCTATAAACTTTCATATAACTATTACAACCATAACTAAACTAACTATTACAATTACCATTGCTAGCAGTCACAACAACAACCCATCACAGCTTCCCTAACAATTATTACAATAACTATAACATCAGACCATCACCACTAACCATTTCATGAAATCATCCCAACCATTTACCTAATTATCACGATCACCATCATCAACTATCATAACTAACAAATTATCACCTGCACTAACAATCATTACCAACTGTCTTTCATAATTCACACAACCCTTCACTAGCCATTCCATCACTTACTTTGCAAGCTGGGCTAACAACACACTCACCATAAACTAAGAATAATTACTTCAAACTTAAGACAAACAACTACTCACCAAATTTAGCAACACATAGGTTTTTTCCTTTCTTATATCCTATGTCTGCTTTCTCCTATTGCTTTATGACCACCTCCTCATCCTTTAACCCGGCATCCCATGTTTTTCACTTGTCTCCAAGTGTCCGTACTTTATCGCCCAGTTCTTGGTTCCTTGCCATAACATCAATATTCTCTTTATCTCATCAGTGTCATAGAGAGATCTATTAGATACTCATACAGGGATATTGGGTGTCTTGGCTTACACTATTCTCGGGCCGGGCTTCATTCATATTGGTTATGTAACTTCCTTGGTCGATATAAAATGATATACTACTTGTGAATTTTCCTTGTGCTCTTCTTCATCTTGTGGATCTTCTTCTTCCTCCTCCTCTTGTCTAATCCTTTCATCAATCATTCTTATTTCTTTTTATCGGTCATTCTGAACACCACCCGAGTATTGGCAACTTGAATTCTAGGTTTCTATAGTTTGCTGGAACCTTCCTCTTGAGGTATTGGTAAGGTATATTGTTGTAGAGTCCGAGATCGCAAATCTATCATACCTATTCCTTAGCTTTGCACTTCCTGATCCTCAACTATTGGTTTATAACGGTTATTGTTGTCATTAGAGATTTCTATCCAAAATTCTTCGTATCCTTGTATAGATGGAATATCGTAGGTGGCAAAGTAATGCATATTCTTGTTATAATAATAGAATTTATACACCCTATAATATTTATAATTCTTAAATTTGCTAAACACACATTTCATAGAAACTCTTTAAATTTCTAAAGGCATCTTTGTTTCAAAAGCATCCTAACTTAAACATGGTTAAAGTTAAGATATTTGCATAACCTCATATACATGTTTCACTAAAACCTATAACTCTGGTACTAACAGATTTCACACCTCTGATCGAGTACACCCCAGAGAGTAAATTCTATTTTATTTGAAAACAATGGCAAAAGTCTTTAAGAATTTTTTTTTTTTTTGTAAATACCTAATAGTTAATTTTATCATTTTTATTTGTCTTAATTTTTTTCCCTCAAACTAAGGCAATCTCTTCATATGATTGATAAAATAATCAAATCCTCTCTTAAGGAGGTGTATCAACACTTGGGGTTGAACTTAAAAATTCATATATTTCAAAGTAAGGATTTATCAAATCCTTAAAAGTTATATTATTTTAAAATTAACTAAACATTAGACTTTGAATAATATAAGGAAAAGGTTGGAACCGTAATTCAATATTTAGAAATTCGTGTGGGCGTTCCCGATGATAGGTAGATAAACTTTATTTGAAGTTACCATGTGCACATCATTTCCTTAAAAATGCTTTAAATAAAACATCAGCAAAAAGATGGTGAATGATGTTGCCATACGTTTTCGATAAAATCAATGCAGCACGTTCCATATCAATATTTATTAAAACAACTTGTTTTGTAGTTGTTCTGTTTATTGTCACGGCCCATACCGGGTAACTGATATACACTAAATTCATATCGTTCATATTTCTTGAAATGATTTCAGCCATATTATGGCATAACTCTCACTTAACAAGCTGCTAAAATCACCGCTTATAATCTTCTAAGCACCTCCACAGCGATTCCTGAAGCTTAGCAAGTATAACACTAGCTTACATGGTCCATTACGCAACCCGAATCCCTGAAACCCTAGTTCTTCGCATGATGGTCTGCTAACCTTCCCGGTCTTGGTCCGAGACTAAGGTCGAAACCCTAGTTCTTTTATTTTTCATTTATAACCATGAACTCTTAATTTTCATTATTCTATGTAGAAGGTTTTCAAAGTGTTACATAATATATCTAGCTAGCGTACATTACTAAACATGGCATGCTTACCGCTGGGTCATCAGTCATGTTCTAGCATCATAATCAACCATAAATATTTCAACTTTACGTGTAAAATCATGATTTTGATAGAAATATATAGTGTAAGTATGCATATTAGCCCCCAAAAAAGTAAGATAAGTCATTTAAATAAGGAGATCTAAAACTCACCTTTCAAAGCTTTTAGATAAACCCTAGAAGGGTAGAACCAAGAGGATAAAACTCGACATCTGCACACATAAAATTACCAAAATTTATTCGTTTAAAAATTTCATGAATATTAGATCTATCGAAAAGTATGAGAAATTCATACTTATTGCCTAATTTTCAATTGTCTCTTTCTAAACTGTAGCTTTCTCTCTCTAGCTTCATATGGAAAGGCTTTCAATGCAAGAAATGAGAAAATGGGTGTCTCCCATTCTTTAAACAGCCTAGAACATTACGGTTTTTGTTTTAAAAAGAAAACCATTTTTAGTCCATTATCTTTCACTTAAATCATAAACTTCTATTTCTTTTCATCTTATTTAAAAAACAAGTTTAAACTCAAATCGGTTTTCAACTAATCTGGTTTTGACTAAGTTTGACTAAAGAAGAACGGCTTGTGATCCGAACCTTTTTTTTAATTTAACAAAAAACAGGTTTGTCCCCTCAATTAATTGTGTCTTGGACGGTATTATATATAGGGTATGTGTCCTTCTATTGTGGGCTTGACCAGTATTATAAAGAGGGTAATTAATCTAATAAATCTAAGAATGATTGTGGGCTTGACACCTGTTTTTCTATTGACTTAAAGAGAATGACATTTGGTCATTGTGCTAAATACATCAACTCATTGTGACACATACGTTTATTGTGTCATGTATTTTAAATCATTTGTTATATATATATTCATCATTGTATTTTTACGTTTTATATCATTTTATGTTATTATTGTTATGGTTTCTATAGATTATATAAATTTGTTATCTATCACTGTATTTTACAATTATAAGTGCATAATAATATACTTTCACCAATGTAATATATTAAAACTCATATTGTTGAAAATAACACAATGTGTTATTTTGTCATTATCTTTTATATATTATATAAACTTGTTGTTATTTGTCATTGTGTTTTCCAATTAAAATTACATAGTGATTTTATTTCATCATGTATTTTTCAAAACTAATAGTGTTTAAGATTATACAATAACGATCAAAAAACATCTTGTCATTATTTTTAATATATTACATTAATTAATTGTTAATTTATTATTTTATTTTATATATTACAAAAACACAACAATGTTATTTAATCATTATACTTTTTAAAATTAATCATTTTAGAAAAAATAATAGTATTTAAAAAAAAAAATAACTAACAAAATCACGCCATGAACTGCAAAGAAAGACACAATGACGATATATGAGCTTAAAAACGTAAAAAAAAAATTATTAATATTTTATATAACAAGATTGTACTCGTTTTGAAGATTAAAAAATGCTTTATTTGGTGTAATTTTTATATAAAAATAATGTCATACATAAAAGTTATAAACATTTAATAAAATAGAGAAACTTGCAGAAAGTTAACACAATGGTCATTACTAAAATATCTCTCCACCAAATTTTTTTCTACAAATTAATCTCAATCTTGATTAAAGAGATAGATGGTTAAGATTGCTTATTTTCACTTTTTAGATTTAAAACACTTTGTATTTGAATATTTCGTTATATATATTGTAGGACCGGTTAAGTGATGGTCAATACAATCAGTGTCACAATAAGAAGAGTTTTAGAACACTTGATTTATGTAAATGATACTAAGAACAAAAGTAATTGAGACAGAACTAAGAATAAGAACAGAGAAGTAGGGTTTTCAAGGATGTTATATATTCTCAAGTTCTATTACAAGTGTTACAAAGCATACAGAGAAATACAAGGACCTGAGATACTTTATACTACATCCTACAGCCGGTTATACTTGAAAAACCAGGTGGAATTTACCACTAGATAAATACTACATTGCTAGAAGTAAAGTATCTAAGATAAAATATTATCCTAGATTAGGTAGTCATGACAGGTCCATGACTTACTTTTGTCACCGACTAAGTATGGTAACTGTACTAACTGATAAAGATGAATAGTGGATTAAAGTATGGTCAACTACATGGGTGTGGGAAAGCGCCGTGCAGTATATTAGAGTTGGCAGCGGATGTCAGACAACCCATACTTATGTCCACTGGTTCATAGTTGATTCTTCCGAAGGCAAATGGCTTTGGAAGAATAAATTCTTCCGAGGCCTATTTTACTTCGGAGATCAATCTTTCTTCTTCCGAGTCTTCTGCAAGTCTTCATGACTTCACTCTTCGGAAGACTTTGTCTGGATCTTCTAAGTGTGAATGCTTTGGAAGGAGAACTACTTGGTCTGTGAAGACTTGGTTCTACCTTCGGAAGTTCTTCATATACTTCGGAAGGAAAACTACTTAGTCTCAGAAGACTTAGTTTTAATTCAGAAGTTCTTCATACTTAGCTTCGAAAGATCTTCAATTTGTATTCGGAAGAGCAGCTTGTCTTCGGAAGACTTCTTTAATTGTACTTCAAAATGCTCTAAGTGTTGTTTTGGTTCCATCAGCCTCATATGATCCAACATATATATATATATATATATATATATATATATATATATATATATATATATACATACATACTAGGTTAGAAACTATATGATACACAGACTGGATCAATGAGAAAATACGAAATAATAAAATGTTATAATTTATAGATCTTTAAATTATATTTTGTATACAACATTTTATATCGTATTTATAATATTACCATCTTTATTTAAAATTAATAAATTTAATGTCTTTGCTTTATATTGTATTATATGGAATTCAAAGATAATAAGAAAAGTTTGCAAAAATCACAAAGGCATCAATCTAAACATTTAGTAATTGATAATTAAAATTATAAAAAAAAATATTATCGAGCTTGTCAAGCTTTGTCAATAATTTATTTAGGAAGTCAAATATGATAATACATGTAGATTTAAAAAATATTAGAAATTTTTGAATGAATCAACTATAAATTTTTAAAGTTAACTTATGTATGGTATGTTTTAATTTTTAATTTCAAATCATGATTGAATTAAAAAAACTGAAAAAAAATGAATGCCATAAATATGTGATTTTTACTTAATTAATAGTATTTAAAAAAAGATTTTAATACCAATCATGTAACATGACTTTAGCAGGAAAATAAGATAGGAGGTGCTCTAAAAATACGCTACGTGACACATAAGATATATATATATATATATATATAATATATATATATATATATATATATATATATATATATATATGTATATGTATATGTATATATTATATGTATATATATATATGTATATATATATATATATATATGTATATATATATATATGTATATATTATATATATGTATATATATATATATATATGTATTGTATATATATATATATATGTATATGTATATATATATATATATGTATATGTATATATATATATATATAGACACACACACACACACACAAACATACTAATCATGATTGTAAAACAAGGTCTTAAAAGTCGAGTTCTCTCCGAGTAATCGCTCCAAGGTAGGTTGCCGATGCGACTTTCTTCAACTCCGCCTAATTACTCAGAATCGGTCAAACGCGATCAACCTTGGCCAGAATGAGATATAGTAGGTAAACTCGGGCCGAGTTTGACTTTAACAAAAATAAAACATAATTTCTATGCTATTATATCAAAGAATAAATATCATTTTCACATATTTTGTTTTAAATATTAGTAAATTTACATTATTTGACATATATTTAATTTCCCAAAACTAATTTCTTTATAATTTAACATGTCTGAGTACCCCGAGTACTCTTCGCCTAGGCATAGTACTCTCAACTCCCCGCTTGACCAACTAGGGAGCGCCTAACGAATTTTGCGACCATGATACTAATTACCAACATTGGTATGCATGATGAGTTGTACATATGCCTTACTGAATTATACCCATCTTTTGTTTTTTTAATCTTTTGTTTTTTTTTTTTAACCCAGTACTTTTTTATAATTTAACCCCAACATTTTAACTTTTGACTTTAGTCTTATATTTTACAAATTCTTTGTTGTATGTTTTGGTTAAAATTTTGCGAGTTAACACGCTGCATCATGCGCTTGTGGTTCAACGTTTTTATGCTTATGTTCTTCTCGTTTAAAGGCTCCGTCGCAACTCGCTGGTCCTAGATCGTCTTAATTATTGTTTTATATGTTTTATGTTTCGCCTTTTTGGTTTAACGTTTTTTACGCCTTCGTTTCGTTTGGTTTCATTTTTTTCTTTTTTATTTTGTTTTAATACAAATTTTTTCGGTGTTGGTGGTTACTGATGGTGGTGTGTCATTGTTGCGAATTAACACGGTTTTACGCTTTCAGCTGGGCTTAATACTAGTTCTTTTCAACATCCATGCTAAGGGGTTGTTTACCAACTATTGAGCTCACATTCTTGCGTTTACACTAGGCCTATTTGGCCGAACTAGTATATAAGTGGGCAGTGGGCTTTACCAAAACTATGTTTTCTTTCTCACATTAACGTAGTCATTTTCAACTAACGAGTTAGGACAATTGTTTTTCGTATGTTTTTGGTAGACATATATTCGTACAATTGTTAAAAGTAAAGAATATATTGGCGGTTTGATTCTGTTGAATGTGGTTCGAGTCGATTAACTAGTTCAGCTTGGTTATAATATAGCTTCGGTTAGCATGTTGGTTTGGTTTGGTTTGGTTATCCCAAGAACCATAACCGGAACCAAAACACAAAAACTAGTTAACAAAAAATACACAACTGAACAAACCACCACTTAATCAATTAGTTAGGTTTTTTTGTTCCAGCTTGGTTAATTAATCTATGATCATCCCTACTCTTCAACACGACAGTTATGTCAGGTAACATTTAATGGCTAAAGTACATGAAAATCTTACTAAAAGAAAATTTGTATAACAAACGACATGAAAGGTGAATACTTAATCATAGTTTTACAAATTAAACTTTTTCACTCTGTACCCTCATGACCACTTTCACATTTACATAGTCATCCACATGGCCCACCCACTGAGGCTACTATAAGCTAAAAAACAAGACTCGTCATCCGGATATCAAAATTGTGGTACCATACACTATGATATACGACCTCTAAATGTGATACCAGTTCCCTACTCACGTCTTACAACTTGCAGACCGTTATTTGCACTACAAAGACGTATAACATCAACAACATTGAAATATTTGCATTATATGGACATATTGTTTGCACTATATGGACTTTATGACCGGATGTGACGCTTTCAAGAACTTATACAGTCCATTTAAAATTATATGTCATATATGACATGTCAGTGATGTGTGGATGTTATATCCATGATCTGTGTATAGCATGTCGCTTTAAGAATAATCATGATAGGCTTACGTTTATTATTAACTTTATTTCATATAACTATAATTCTAATATTTTTTAAAAACTTAATTAAATTTTATATGCTTTGTCATTTGTTTTCATAAAATTTTTGCAGGAAAACCGATAAATTTATTATAACTCATTTGAGTGTGTGCGCATATAACGACACGTCTAGCATTATTACAATGTATATAACTAATACCATGTTTGGGTCAAACATTGCAAACAATACATCTAAAAAGCATTTGTGTTTAAGGGGTTCCCTTCATACTAAAATACATGTAACATTTCATAAATCCTTTTGACATTTTACACAAAATTTTCACTTAAATATAGACACACAATATATTCTTTTAAACATGCATTTTATACATTATTATTTATTACCAAAGTATGTAATGATGTACCCTACACCAATACAATACAAGGGACATCCGGACTATAGCAAAGTATTCCATCTCAACTTTAGAGCATACAGCAAGGCTAGTTTAGAAAATCATTGTCTACGACTCAAAGAAGACTATCCGAAACAAGCTCTTGAAAAAGATTAAAGTGTCATGCCACTTACACTTCTAGTAACCTTTACAACCAATAAGCCTGGACTTGAGGTCCATAGGTTGGAACTGCTGATTATGAAGTGGGTGTCATCACGGATGAACGCTCAGGGTAAAAATCTACTTTTGTCCTAGGAGTCGCGCTAAAATGAGTCATGGGTCAAAGTAATCTTGTATGGACCCAACTTGTAATGTACACATACATTGTTACTTATTATACCTTAGATACTTTGCATGTGATCATCATTAAAGTGTTGATTAAGTAGGGACCTAAGCTCTAAACTAAGAGGGCATTTGGTTCGGTGAAATTCGTTGAAATTGAAATTTGAATTGAAATTTAAATTTTGAATTGGAATTTAAAGGATTCCTTTGAAAATCAAAAATATGTTTGGTTGATACATTTGTTATAGGAATGAAATGTAAAATTCATAAAATGATAAAATTACCCCTTAAAAATTAACAAATCTTAAACAAAGATTTACACTATAAGTGAGCAAATGGGTTTGCCCCGGAATCACGAACCCATAATGATCAAATAAATTAACCAGAATCGGACTTTATAGTACATAGACGGTTCGGGTATTTTACAGGTATAAGTGAGCAAATGAGTTTTTTTTTTCAAAATGATGTACTTAGAAAATTTTATTTACCAAAAGTAGTTGAAAAATATTTATCAAAATAGTGTTTTTTTTTCTTTTACTTTCTTGTTTCTCACTTTTATTCTTATTGGGTAGCTTACAAAATATTATTAAATTTTTATTTCTATTAGAAATTATATATTAAACTTTTAGAAATGTTTTAAATAGGATTCTTTTAATTTTCCAGAAATAAGTTTATTTTTTTAAATGCTTAAATGTCGTACAGCAATAGAAATGATATTAAGCTCTTTAACTTAAAAAAATTGAAAATGCTTTTTATTTCTTTTAATGTTTTTAAATATAAATGTTTTTTTCATTTCTTTTACTTGTTTTAATTCGTGTAAAGTGAGCAAACCAAGTTGGTTTCTCATGACGTAAACTGAAAACCTAATCACCAGCTACTCAGCCATATGGTTTTTTTTAGCAATGCGTATGTATATCTTCTATTTTTTATCTTGACGATACACAACCACGTAGTTTCTGTTAATATTTTCTCAAATTGTATTTAAAAGTAATTTATGATCTACTAAATATAAGTGCTCAATTATATCTTAGGTCTACTGGAAATGCCTACCAACCATGATAGGCAAGTGTAACGATATTTTTGTTTCAGGGGGCAAATCTGTCAAAAGTTAGAACTTTAAGGATATACTCAAAACCATGACTGTAGTGTATCACAGCTACTCACCCATATGCCTTTGGGCCCAGTATCTTGTTCAAGCCATCACACATGTGGGCTCTGGTAAACCGGGCCCACTGGTGCTATCTAATCCATACGTGATACGACCACCAGTGCACCACTAGTGACTTAAGTCGAAACTCGACATGTTTAAAATAATGTTACGGGTTGTAAAGAAGTTGAGCTACTTCATGTGCTACTGAAAATTGATTGTCAATATCTTTATGGTTTAGTGGTATTAATAAATTTTCTTACAAAAATGATGTTATAAGTGTAAGATTATGTTAAAACACTACAAAAATGAAACAAATGTAATTATAGTAATATGTTGGCGGAACTTGAACGTCTCATAGGAGATGGGGGCGAAATTAAATATTGTAAGGGAAGGGCGGGTTCGATATATATAAAAAAATTATATTAACGGGCCAAAAATTATCGGATCAAAAATTAACACTACGGACGAAAAAAAGAGAGGGAATAGTGCCCCCCTTGGACCTATTATCCTTCGCCAATGGTTACATTAACCTTTGAAAAGTTGCATTACATCTTAAAAAAAGTTGTATTATGCCTTAAAAAATACATTAGCCTAAAACAATCTTTTTACTAAAGGTTGCATTAAATATAAAGCAACATTTTTGTTAGTAAATACAACATTTTATATAATGCAACCTTTTCCGAAACGTTATTTTCATAGATTGTATTAAACAATTTTTCTGGTAGTAAATTTACTGTTAGAAAACTTAAAATTAATTGACTTTGCTAAAAGCTTAAATCACTTTGTAGTCCTTACTCATACACATACTATAACACCCTATGTAAGAAACTTCGACCATCATGTATCGAACTAAAATGAGATTATTAATTAATGTGCGTAATTATGATCATTTTATTTAACATAACAAATAGAGTTAATTACGCAAATGGTCCCCGTGGTTTATAAAAAATAACAGATTTGGGTGCTAAAGGTTTTTTATAACAAGTTGGGGTATTGGGTGGGTTGGGGGTTTTTGGGTGGTTCCCAAAAACAGCATTCAATCGAGATTCAAATCACTCATCACCTACACCCAATCGTTAAAAAATGCAATCAGAACACATAATCTCAGCTTCGCTTACTTGGATCAACGATAGCATTGGTTGAACACGACGAACTCGATGACAAATCCGAACTGAACGACGAAGATCTCAACAGAATCCGACTATTATACTGCCGATTAACCGCCGCGTAAAGTTCGAGCGCCGGAAAAGCCTGCGAAAGCTTCGGATCCAAATCACTAGAGAAATCAACACCGAAACCGAAACCTAAATCAAAGCACGCTTTTAGCTCCTTCACATCATCATCAATCACTTCAACTTCCTTAACACCATTGATGCTCTTACTCCGGCGGTGGTGGTAGCGGCGTTGATGGTTGTTCTTCAGCTTCTGCCACTCGCTGTCGCGGTGGATGTCCGGTGACCACGAGGGTTAGGTGGTAGTGACGGTGGGTAGATGGTGTGGCAGTGGGTATATGGTGGTGATTGGCAGTGGGTATATGGTGGTGATGGTGGCTGACGGGGAAGGGGTTTGGGATTTTAAATGTTATATGTAATTACACTAATGGTCCCTAGATAAAAGAAATATATAGAATTACAAAAATAGTCACTCGAAGGGTATTTTAGTCATTACACTTAAATTTAACAGAAAAACTAACGTCTGTTAGTCTTAGTACCTTAACTCGTTACAAAATTTAAAACACAATACCCCAACCTGTTACAAAAAAATCTTAGTACCCAAACCTGTTGTTTTAAACCACAAGGATCATTTATGTAATTAACTCTAACAAATATGTAGTTGTATAACTAAGTTTGTATACGAATATGATAAAAAAACAAGAATATTATGTATTATGCTATATGTAAAGTTATAATTCCATATGTGTACACAAATAAGTATATATAAAAATGTTGATAAATAATGAACGAGTCAAGAATGAACCAAGTTCAAGTTTATAAATTTATTAAGGAGTCAAATTCGAGCTCGAGTATTTAACATAAGCTTCAACTTATACAAGCTTGAGCTCGGCTTGATTAATTTATACCCTTGATTTTATATTTCTTAAAAGTTTTACTTGGTGATCAATGTGTATAATGTTTTATAAGATATATAATACGGATTGGTTTTAATAAATATATAAAATTTAATTAATGCTAAGATTTTGCAATTTTTATATGGGTATTATGAAGCCAAACCGTATAAATATAATATTATCAAAATATATTATGAATACCATTTTTTTAAACTCCGTACAAATTAATGTGGATTGTTAAGTCTTAAGACTAATAAAATACATTTATGCGTCATGTAATAAACAAATATTATCTAAAATGAACGATAATAATAAAAGATAAAAGAACATATGAATTAAAAAAAGAAAAAAGAACATCATATGGCATCCCACACACCTTTCACTTTCATAGTCTTATCTATTAGTTGAAGACTTCAAGTGGCTAACCTTTTTGTAGTCCACACAGAAAATCAAGAATTCAAATATGTAGGCAAAGTGAGTACTCTGCTGACCTCAAATCTCAAGTGGATGTTAATTGTTTTCAACTTCTCATCTTATTAATTATTAATAAATAATAGTGATATGTATTCAAAAAGGCCTAAATATATAATATTTTTAATTTAAAAAATATAACAGGAGAATTGTATTCTTTTCATACATCATGTGTATACACAGAATAAAATAATCAATTTTAAAGCCTAAAAACAGTAGGTTGGCTTCATAATGGAAGTATTTAAACTTTGCCTCAAACGTTTAGAATTATACTATACAATATTATATTATTTGATAACGTTCACTCGCTACTTTAAGACCCGAATTATTAATGTTGCCGCATCAATTATGTCCTTTGACTAAACAAAATCTTAATAAGAAAATTCAAGAAGACAAATATACTTTAGGAAAAATGAATACAACTTCTATACTACTCCCCTCAATTTACGATGTATATTTCAGTATTCAAAATATATCTTCTGTGACAATTATTTGACTTGATCGTTTTATTTAGCTTGAGTGATATACATTGCATTGTCTTTGCATAATGTAGTCAGACTTTTTTTTATGTTAAATCATTTACCAGTTACCGTTATAAGTAAGATGTACTTTTTTGAAAGTCAAGACAAAACTGGCCAACCTGAAACAGGGAGCTAGTAATTTTGTCAGTCAGTTTTAACTAAAATAAACTCTTACACCTATTATCCTATCGATTCAGAATTCAACGAGGTTGAATCTGGTACGAGTCAAGCGGACAGACAATATTCAAGCATGGAAGACTGGAAGGGACTGGTGATACGGACGATGACCCAGGAGCTGATTGGAAACGGTGGGTGTGAATTCCTCCGATAGAGAAGATTCCTTGCGTGGTGGCATGGCGGAAGGGTGAACCGTGAATGAAAGCACCAAATGATGTAGTCTTTTTTAGTAGGCAAACACTCCCAAAGAAAATAGAAGAAGAAGACACAAGATGGGATCAATTTTCTGATCAATTCCTAAAACAAGAACATTACAAAACTTAAATATACATAAGACTTAAAAGAGATACCACTCTTCCACTTTCCTTAATCCCTGTTTGAACTACCTAATATCCCTACTAACATGCAACTTACCCACTAATGCAATTACTAAGTCAAAACCATGCATTAAACAAAGAAAAGTAAATAACAAACGAGTCTTCAGTCATTATATCTCTTGGGCCTCTTGATAATACGTTTGGGCCGTTGATCTGGGCCAGGCTCGTGAGCGGCTTGGTCGGCTGTCCATGGGCCACCCGTATCAGTTATACTTAAGTTGAAGCATAGAAATGTTATATATGTTAACAACTGATTCTGAAGGTCTTTTTGTATGATGAAATGCCTAATGAAGAAAAAAAAAAAAGAAGTCTTAAACAATCTACTGTTCACTAGAATTGTTTCATGTTGATTGTGTAGACCAAAATATCATGTTTGACAACACATATAGCGATTTCATGGCTCTTTCATGCTGTACGCCACGTTGGGATATGTAGAGAGGATGGATTTATCCATAATTTTGAAGGGCTCAATTTTGTTTGTGGAGATCACTTTGCATTTGGGGGCTGTGACTTGGTACATCCAAATAAGCAAAGGAAATGTAAAAACGAAGAGATATGTGTTGATTCTAAGATGTTAATATTGGAAAATGTTGATTAATGCATACGTTAATAGTATTTTTGATCAACTAACTTGGTTTTAGAGCAAGATTAAGCATATTAATTTGAAAAATATAGCTTTTCATTGTGATGAGTTGTAAGAGTTACTCATGTAATAATTAACTTATTTGATCGCTGCTAGCCATATGAAGTTACTAGTGTTGTTGACATATTTGGTTTTAGTATATACTACACACTATATATTTTTTGTTGCTATTAATAGTTTAAATTATTGCAGGTACTTTTAGTTTTTATTTTCAGCATACCATAATTATTGCTAGCCACTTACTAGATGCGTGTTGTCAATCCTACTTCCACCAAGGTTAGTCTATGAAATTGAACAACGTTAGTACTAGACGTTTCTTCAGTTTAATAGGTTAATTTATAAACAGTCTTGATCTCAAAGATATCCATTTGCTTCATTTCAGGCTATGCACCTGTACCAGTGATGACTCCAAGGAAATCCAGACTTCTACAGGGTAGGTAAGTATGGGCATGTCGCATGTGTATGTGTGGTTCCAACTTGTGAATGAGTAAGTGGCACAAGAAGTAATGACGAATACGGAGTTGCAACAACAAATGGCATTGTTTTTAAGTAATTGCGGTAGTAATCCATGCGACACTCCACTAAATTTAGTTTTATTTAATGTCTTCATGTTAGATTATGCATATACTAGCTTTAGTTACTCGTGTATTACACGAAAGTGTGGAGAGTTAATTATTAAATAATATAAAATAAAAATAAAATAAGTTTGTTATATATTAAATAAGACATAACAACTTTTGTTATAAGGTCAGAAATGAGCAAAAACATCCTTGTTAACTACATTTGTAGTAACATTAGTAGGTTTACACTCATTATCTAAAGCTAAAAGTTTCAATCCATCTTTACTTTAACTTGTGACAAGATGACATAAAGATGATCATGCGTAAAACTAGACTCTTTTAAGTATAAACCGACACTTGACAGAGATTGACCTTAACTTTGGTTTATTGTCATAATGAAATATACATTCAAAGCAAATTGTCTTCTTTTATACTTAAAAGGAATACTTTTGACAGTTCAAATCGTGAGTTAGATATTGAGTGGGTGTGAGGATATTAATATGAAAAAATTAAGATTTGTATAATATACATTGAAAAGTTATGTGCAATAATTAGATCAATTTTGAATAATTTTGACCCTGTAATCAAATATAGAGATATAGTATTGAATCGGGTTGGATCGGGCTATAAATGTTCATAATATCTTTGATTAGTTGTTGATTATTATTTATTTAATACTAACTTTAGTAAACCCGTGTATTATACGGGTTGAAAAAATAAAATATTAAATATAATAAAAATTTATGAAGTATAAAATGATAATATAAAATAAGATATGATTAAAATTACATATGAGTAACAACTATAAGTAACAAAATAATAATATCAATTTTTAAAATTTTGTTTTTAAATTTTTTTTCCAAAAAATGTTTAACATTTTTTTTCAAAACAAACTATATTATAAATTTTATTTTTAAATTTTTTTATTATAACTCCTAATTTTAATAATTTCTAGTTTATACAAAAATTTACTTTTTAAAAATACCAATTTTAAACTATTTTATATTTAAAAAAAGTTAGATGTTTTAAAAAAAATTTAATTGTATAAAAAATTGTTTTCTAAAAATAAAATTAATAAAAAGACATCTTTCTTAATTTATTAAAAAATTTAATGTAAAAAATAATTAAAATTATTTAGTATTTCTTAATTTATGTAATTATTTAAGAAGAGAGAGAGGTAGAAAAAATAAACTTAGAGGGTCTAGCAATATGTCAAATGTCCCCCTAAGTTCTACTTTTAGTATTATATATAGATATAGATTTGGATTGATTTATGTAATGGGATTCATGTATTTGGGTTGTAATTGGATTAGATTGTATTAAATTATAAACATGTTATTGAAAGAATTTTTTTTTTGCAGTTTTGGCATAAAAATCTGATATTATTTGTAATTATTTTTTTAAATAAAAATGAGTTTTGTCGGAAATCTGTTAGGAAAAATCTTAAATATTGGTTGGAAATTTGTCACTAAATCAAATTAAAAAAAAAAAGAAAAAGGAAATCCTTTGTCGGAAAGTTGTCGAAAATAGTAGCCGGAAAATGGTCAGAAATAGTAGTCGGAAAGTTGTTGGAAATAATTATCGGTAAGTTGTTTGAAAATTTTTCTAGGAAAGTCATTGGAAATAATTTTCGGAAAGTTGTCAGAAACGATCCAGCAAAGTTTTTTCGACAAAATACATTTTGTCGGAAAATCATCAGAAATAGCATTTTTTAACAATTTTTCGACAAAAGAGTTTGTCGAAAAATCCGGAATTTTCTAGTAGTGTAAATCTTTTAAGGCTCCAATTTTGTTCACAATTTTTTTTTTAAATTGGAATTGGAAATGAAAACTTTTCCATAAAAAATGTTGTTTGGTTGGTCAACGGATGAAATTGAAATTTGAAAATTTTGACTCATTCATTAAAATTCACAATTGTTCCACTTACCAATGAAATGTTTAACAATCCAATAAAACGTTCAAAATTAAAATTTAAATTTCACTCAAAACTGACCAACGAAATACGTTATCAATTTTAACAAGATTTAAATTCCAATTCCAATTTCATTTCCAATTCCAATTCTTTTGCAAAAACATTCGGTGAACCAAAAGGCTCCTAATTGTTATTATTATAATAATACATGAATGATAATAATTAAATATATATGGAAGAACAAGTTTCATGAATAGTATATTTTTGTTTTCTTTAATTTGAGGGCGATTGAGATGTACACCCACATTGGACCATTTCATCGATGGTTATTATTTTTTGTTTTTTAACAAACCATCCACCCAAACTCTTGTATTTATCTTGTAATATATGCAATATATATGTCGCATGTTGCATGTTGCATGTTGCATGTTGTCGTGTGAGAATAGCAAACCTCCATCGCCATGACAAGAAATCATAGAATTCTAATCGTTGCCTATGCAGGTAAAGGCCACATCAATCCATCCCTCCGGTTCGCAGATCGCCTTCTTCAAATGGGCGTCGATGTCACCTTCTGCACCAGCCTCTCGGTCGTTCAACGCATCGACAAGGAAACCGTCCCTCTGGGCCTAACATTCGCTGCGTTCTCCGATGGCCATAACAACGGAAAACATCCCAATACACCCCTTCAACAATTCATCTCCGATTTCGAAACAAATGGTGCTTCTGCCGTAGCAAAAATCATCGCTGATGCACGTCAACCCTTTGACTGTTTGGTCTACACCACTGTCATACCTTGGGCCGCACAGGTGGCGAATTCTCATGGTATCAAAGCTGCTCTCTTGTGGTGCCAATCAGCTACTATGTTGAATATTTACTACTACTATTTCAATGAATATCAAAGTTTGATATCTAGTAACAACAACCCAACGTTTCCCATCAATTTACCAGGATTACCACCACTAACCATCGCGGATTTGCCTTCGTTTTTGCTATCTTCATGCCCCAAGGAACACGAGTTTCTTGTTCCAGTTCTAAAAGATCATATCGATGTACTCAAATTTGCTCCAAGAATACTAGTAAACACTGTTAAGGAACTTGAAATCGAATCACTAACAGCAGTTGAGAAACTTCAGCTCCTTCCCATTGGGCCTTTAGTTCCGTCTTTAGGAATGGATTTCTTCGAGAAAAAGGAGGATCATTACATCCAATGGTTAAACTCACAACCGAAAGTATCCGTCGTGTATGTTTCATTTGGAACAATAGCGACCTTTAGGATGGACCAACTGGAGGAGATTGCAACTGGGTTAATGGAGATTCGTCGGCCATTTTTATGGGTGATCAGTGATAGTGACCAAGCGAAAAGATTGAGCAAGATAGAGGAATTGAAGAAACAAGGGATGATAGTGGGTTGGTGTTCTCAGGTTGAAGTACTGAGCCACCAAGCAATTGGGTGTGTCTTGATGCATTGTGGATGGAATTCGACGGTGGAGGCGTTGGTGGCGGGAATCCCTTCTGTGGCGTTTCCGCAGTGGTCGGACCAGGGGACGAACGCGAAGATGATTGAAGATGTGTGGAAAACAGGAGTTCGGGTGAAAAGGAGGGAGGGAGATGGTATAATGGAGGGGAAAGATATTAAGAAGTGTGTGGAATTTGTGATGAAGGATGAACAAACGAAGATAAATGCAGCGAAATGGAAGGAGTTGGCAAGAAAAGCTCTCAACAATGGCGGACAATCCACCATCAACCTCCAAACTTTCTTGCATGATATTGGAAACTAAAAGGGGAACAACATGCAATGATATTTATTTTTGTTCTTGTAATACTTCATATTTTGTAATCATTAATGAATATAAACTAATGTTTAGAAATACCTGATAGACAATTATTGGTACTATTATAAATAATATTGATTACAAATATTATTACACGCTTTATATACCATCATTTCCTTTATTTATTATTAGATCGGTTGTTAGTGTGTATATATATGTTTCATTGTATTAGATTAGATGAATCTCAATAAAATAACATTTTTTTTGTTTTCTTTAAGTTATCTTTTTTTTCTTTTTGTATATATTGCTTTTAGACCATTAGTTTACAACACGTTATCAGCACGAGTTCGCTTATTGCTCTTTGATTTCTTTTGTTTCTTTCATTGTTGGTTTGTTGATATAGACGTAGTAGTTCGGTTTAGATATGGTGGCGAGCATGGGAAACCCGTAAGTAAACGATGTTGATCTGAAATGCGCTTCAGTCGACTCCATCACCTAGCTACCAAAGTTTGATTCATCAAAGTTCTCACAAATAACCAACATATTCATCAAGTTGATTCGTACACGTTTGATCTGTAATATTTGACCTATTTTTAAACTATAAACCAAAAGCCAAACTTGATTGAGTCAATCTTGTAAATCAAATTTATTATTTAGTCATTTTACTTATTTTTGTGTTCTAAATACAATAAATGTGTCACTTAATCAATTTAATTTAATTTTGTAATTTATAAAATAAATTTTAAAAGTTATTAATATTTATAAGATTGTAAATATTCAATTAAAATAAATAATTAAATTGCAAAGTTTTTGTGAGATTTATAAAGTCTATAAAGATTTTATAAAAAAATAAATTGATTTAATTAAAACTTGGGTTTTAATAAATTTAGTGTTTAAATTGTAATTATTCTTTTATTTATTTTATTTAAGTTTATATTTATTTTAAATTCCAATCATAACCCCTTTTAAAAGACTTGTAACTTACCATTAATACCATTCATATCCCCCTCCTAACCTAAATTATAAAAGCAAGCTTTAGGAGCCACTTTTTATTTGTTCATTCTCTAAAAATCTCACTCACAAACTTTTCTTTAATCCTTTGGTTTTGATCAATTTTAAAAATTTTCTTTTACAAGTAATATAAAGAACTTTCTAATTTTTAATGTTAAGGTAATCTTATATTGCTTTTATAATATGCATTTCTATATTGTTTTAATTTTCTTTATTTTATTTTAGTTTAAACAATCATCTTAAGATCCAATTGTTCTCGTGACTTTATGTTCTTACTTTTATTTTTTCTTCTACTAATTTTTTTTTTATTTTAATCATGATAATTAACCTTCTAACATTCACAACCTTTTATCAATCACTAACTTTTCTAAATCAAACTAACAACTTCACTTTTAGTGTCAATATTGTTGCTTTGAAAGAAGTCCTTTAACTAAAAAATGGATAAATGATCCTAATTGGATTAAAGCGTATAAATATTATTGACAAACCGTAAATACCTGGGAAGAACACAAACGATAAACTGGAGTTTTGTAGGTCCATGCCAATAAAGGTATTTTTATTTATCAAAGTTCCATGTTTAAACAAATGTTTTTTTAACATAGTTTATAGTTCACAAATTAAGTTTGATTTAAATGATATGGAGGGATTAAAACAATAAATCCGCATACAGTGATGGGATCCAAGATTTTAATCAAGTAAATGACCGGTTACATCACGGTTGAATACTTCTAATGGTTGTACCTTTTGTATTTAGTGGCGGTTACAACTATGAAAACACATACCATTGTAAAAATGGAATGGGACCTTAAAAATAAATTTCAAAATAATTTGTGAAGTAATTAAGATCTAAAATTCTCATTTTAATCAAATTTAAAAATAAAATTGATTGTATAGTTCGCCATTTATACAATCTAAATTAATATATTTATGTAAATGCTTAAAAATGGTATAGACTTAATACTATTTCTTTAAATTCATTAATAGCATATTTAAAGCTTAGAAACGGATTCACGGTTAATGAATCAAATATTTGTACATTTTAAAATAAATAAAAAACATAAATATTGTGTTAATAAAAAAACTAATTAAATGATGGTTTAAATTCTTTATGTTTGTTATTAATCTTTTGATTGAACTAGATATATAAAATAATATATTATCTTAAAATAAATTTTTATGCAAATTAACTTAACTCTATTGCAATCCTATGTAGTTATTTATATGTTCGATAAATTATTTATACGTTTAATACCGTTACCAATAGGTTTTTGGTTTTATTTCGTTGATTATATGAAATTAACATATTGATTATGCGTTATGGTTTTTGATGCTATTATTAAACTTTAAAGATATATAAGTTATTGTAATTATTTTATTGACTATGTGTTATGGTTTTTAATGCCATAAGTAAACTTTAAAGATGTAACTTATTGAAATTATTCTAATAAATAATTGAGTTTGTAAGAAATATGCAATCCTTTAAGTTTCAAATTTTGCATTTAATAAGAAATCATATATTTTTTAAAAAAATAAGTAAAGTAATCGTCTGTTTGTAAAGGGTGGCAATGATTCTAAATGATTATTAGTTTACGTATTTTATGCCTTAATTAACAAAATTTGATGGATTTAATTTCTTAATACAAATCTAAAGTAGTTTGAATTAGAGAGTAATGACTAATGCTTTTGTAATGATATTTATACCTTCATGATTTTATTGCGAATTCTTGTGTGATAAATATTTCAGTTTTGAAGTTGTGTATTATTATCACTCTAGTTAACGTATTTTAATTATCATACATGATATAGTTTTTAATTGTATAAAAAAAGATTATTCAAATAACACACGAGAAGATAAAATGTGCATGCCTTCTTTAAATCCTTGGAATGCATTTTTAATATATAAATTCTATAAATTTTTAGTATTTAACTATGATAGTACAAAAAATAAATATTTGATTGCAATTGATGAAAATTATCTTGTTTTATAATAGTTTAACAAATTTTACTTCATGGCATACCTTGTTGTCTAGGTTCTATAATTTATACATAGTTGTGTAAAAAAAACTGAAGTTATGGTTTATTATTATCAGCCACATGAAAAATCACTGTAAAGGACCCACTAATTTATTGGAATTATTACAGGACCCACTAATTTATTGGAATTATTTGATGCAGAACCTTATGTGTAATATTCTATAAAGCTCATTATAAATTAATTTGCATAAAATTGAAATATTTTAGAAAGATAAAGGAGCATAACTCGCTCACAATTACTTCTCAATTAATATTATGTGATGATAAGCTTGTTTATAAGGAAAGTTGAATGATATAATTTTTATTTATCACGTTTATTTATGCCCCGAAAATGATAATATTATTAAAAGTTTAAAACCACCATGTAGTTTGTGTGATTCGAATCCATTCCTTACCTTGACATGAATGTTATTATATAATGATCACTCAAGTAAGAATTAAGAAAAATGTAATGGTGATGATGTTAATAAAATCAAGCATGTTGATACTGAAATTGATTACAAGTGACACACTAAAAAAGTGATTATATAATAATATAATGTGGAAAAAATGCCACTATTCTCTCGTACTTATGTCGTGCAAAAACAAGCATATGTACAATAAAGCATATATGATCATAAACCAGAAGTTTATGAATCGTGATTATTTAATAAGCTCGCATGACCGATTAGACCATCCTGAATCAATAATGATGTGAAAAGTATTCAAGAATCGAGGATTTTTCAAAGTGATAAATTATACGTGTAATGTTTGCTCCCAAGGGATGTTAGTTATTTACTAACTATAGGGGGTGTGAATCTTTTAATATTTTAGAAATGATAAAAGATATATATCATAATCACCATACCATTTAGCGTTTTAAATCGATGCATCGTCTAAATGGTTTCCAAATCCGGAATTTGATATTTGCGTGATATGTGGCTTAGTTAATAAGATAGCAAGCATATTATTTCAGAATATTATATTTATTTTGATGATACAACAAAATTCCCAAGTTATAATGATTATTAAAATAAGTGGTGAATATCAAATGTTCATACACAATTTGTTTTTGTAGAGACGAACATTAAACGTCCAATTGATTGCAAAGCCGATAATGAGAGCAACAGTTTATATTTATGTTTGGGACCATGTTATATGTTTGTTTTAATGGTAATTCACATCAAGCCTACAATTTATTATGTTTGCTTCCCATTACAAATGGTTTTTTGGTCAGGAACCAAGTAATTCTCATTAAAATTTTTTTTTTTGTTGTTTTGCGATATAAGTTGTAATTACTCCACCACAATGCAGAAAGATGGGACCTCAAATGAGTTTGAATACTTGTTGGGAATGAATACTGTAAGGATCAACAATAACACATCAAATCAATCTCGTAAGGAGAATGCGAAATGTAATCGCTCATGGTGTGAAGATTGAATGAGTAGAAGACATTAAGAACCGAGTTCAAGCACAAAATATAAATAAACTTCAAGTATATTGCTCTCTGATTTGAAATGATTATAAGTGAGTATGAAATCAAGAAATTACAAAAGTCTACTTAATTACAATAAAAGCAAACTATTTATACTAAACTCAAAAGTTCTCGCGCGAGAAGTAAGTTCTCGCGTGGATTGTTTAGTTCTCTTGCGACTTGATCTTTGTAAGGATCTATCTGAAGATTATGAGGTTGATGCAACCAAAGATCTTCTAACATGCACTAAGGAACAAGGATGAACTTGCTGCGGAAGCTTTACACTCTCTAAAACTCTAAGTGTAAAGTCTTCCGAAGCCAAAAGTTCAGAAGAAATTACTTTGGAAGCTTACAATTAACAGAAAATATTCCAAGTGTAAAAACTTCCAAAGCCAGAGGCCAAGTTCTTCCGAAGCCAAAGATGAAGTCTTCCGAAGCTTCAAAGACAAAGTCTTCCGAAGCCATTTTGCTGTGAAGACTGATTTCTTCGGAAGACAGAGAAAAGATGCTTTCTCTGATCTACTTTTGATAAAGCTAACCAACTTTCTATTGTAACTCTGATAACTCACCAACTTATATGAGTTGGTGAAACTTTCATGCTTTAGGGAATAGTAGATAAAGTCTTTGTCTATAATTTTCTTCTTTTGTTCCTTTAGACTTTTTTGTACTAGGAAAAGTCAGTGAGCTATGGCATGTCATAGTCACTAGTCAAAAGGCAATCTGCCTTTTGAATCCAGATTGATCTTGTTGTCTAGATCAGTCAATTCCAACTGTTCTTTCAAGTATTGACGGTTATAGGTTGAAGTATAAAAGAGTCTCGGGTCCTTGTATTTTAGATATGCTTTGAACACTTGTAATAGAAATTGAGATCAATATACAACATCTTTGAAAATTAATACTTATGTTATTGTTCTAAGTTCTGTCTTATTGTTACTTGTGTTCCTTGTATCTTCAAAGTTTCCTATTCCCTATTTAAACTGTTAAGTGATCTAAGATCACTCATCTTGTGAAACTAGTTATAGTTAACACCCTAACCCGGTCCTGTAATTGGTATCAGAGCATTCCAGGCTCTTGATTATAAGATCTCACCATCTTAAATCCTCTTAGTTTCACACTTCACTTAACTTTTCAAATGACAGCTATCTCAAAGGCTGATATAGAAACTGGAACTATCATAAAGTCCCCACTGATCACTCATGAGGATTTTGATACTTGGTGCCAAAGAATGGAAGTCTTCATCAAGTCTCAAGATTCCAGGATGTGGGAGTCTGTTGTCAATGGACCTTATGTACCATACACCACTTCAGCTGCTGCTACTGGTGGTATGATACCAAAGGAAAGGGATGATTTTTTTGAAGAAGATTGGAAGAAAATTGATGTTGATCAGAAAGCTATGACAGCCTTTCAAACTGCTTTTCCTAACTCCATCTATAGAGGTTTCAAGAAGTGCAAGACCGCCAAACAGCTATGGGATGCACTGAAGCTGATGTATGAGGGGTCCAATAAATTCAAAGAGAACAAGAAAGACCTCTTGAAGCAGCAGTTTGAAAATTTCACCTTCAAGACAAGTGAAACCATGACTCAACAATATTTCAGGTACGTTGAGATTATGGATACTCTAGCTGATGTTGGAGTAACCATTGAGAATAGAGATATAGTTAGGAAGTTCATGTCCTCTCTTCCCAGACAATGGACACACTACTGTGTGGTCATTAAGAGGACTGAAAACCTCAAGACTCTTACTCTCACTGAGTTATATGAAATACTCAGTGGATACCAGATGGAGATAAACATGCAGAACTCATCTGGCAACTCCAACACTCATCAGAGTTCAGCCCTTCATGTGGTTGAAAGGGATTGCAGAGAACCACAGCACCATCTCATCTGCTACCGGGATAAATCACAAAAGGGTCCTTTCATCACCTTTCCGTAGACACCAAGGGAAGGCTACATCCCTGGAAGCCCATTCCAGGAGACAAGTTCTTCACAAGCTTTTGTGTCTTCTGATGAAAGTTCAGGGAATTTTCTCTTCACTTTTGAGGACCTGGATTGTATCTATCGAGATGATCTGGAATATATGAAAATAGTCTAGCAGATGGCTCTACTTACTCATAGAGCCCAGAAGTTCTACAAGAGGACTGAGAGAAGGTTTCCCAGCAATGCAGCCAGTGGAAAGTTTCGGCTGGACAAAAGCAAGGTGAAGTGTTACAACTATAACCAAATGGGACACTTTGCCAGGATATGCAAGACACCAAAGTCAAATGGTGGCCAAGGACAATCCAGGCCAAACTACACTGATGGAGCTCACCAGAATGAGAAGCCAAGATAGCAAGCTGCAGTTGCTGTTGAAGAAGGAGGCTTTGACTGGAGCTTTCAGGTTGAGGATGCTTCTCCAAACCAAGCACTAATGGTAGACCATGATGAAGCCAAGGTATTGGAACATATTTGTACTCCTAAATGCATTGCTAAAGTTAATAGATACAGGTCCTATAACTTAGAGATGAGATCTGATCTTGAGTCCTTAAATATCTTAAAAGCTGACTTTAAAAGAGCTGAAAATGATTATAAACTTAAGATAGAAGATCTAGAGAAAACTATTTCAACTCTTAAGCATGAGCACACTAACTATAGGACTCAAATCAAAGATCTCATCTCAAAGTTAACTGAATGCCAGGCTGAGCTTGTGATCAGCAAAGCCAGGGCAGAAAAATGTGTTCTTGAAGAAGAGACCTTCAAGAACATAATATCCTTGTCCCTATATTCAAAAGTTTGTTATCAGAATAAGCAGGGATTGGGATCTACTGAGATAACTCCTCCACACACTCTATTGTCTATAAGATCTCCAAGGTGTGGAACTTGTGAAGATGAGCTTCCCCTCATAGACCCTATTGTTGAAGAGGATGAAGAGGAGATAGTGAAGCATGACTCTGAGAAGAGTGAAGAAGATCATCCTAAAAAGGGTCACTATTCTCCTGAGGAGAGGAAAGAGTCTGGAATGACCAAGTCAAAGAGAAAGAACTTGATTAGAAGAGCTAAGAGAAGATCAAAGAAGGCTCAAGAAATCAAGGCCACTTTTGACTTAAAGCAGAAACAAGTGTTTATTTCTACAGGTTTTTAAGTGATAAAGACTGAAGACTCAACTATGAACTCTAGTACCAGGAGTTCTAGTTTAGTTCCAAATCATTCCAGCAAGAAGAAGAAGACTGACCAGCTATGTACCACTGCTACACAACCTGAACCATCCAGCTCCAAGAGCAATCCTCTCCTTAAGAAGCTTGTTGCATCATCTGTAAAGATGAAGACGGAGAAGGAAAGTGATCAAACTCAGTCTTGCTCTCAAAAGAAGACTCTCAGAAGGAAGGAACTCAACTTTGTCATGTATGGTAGTACTTCTCATCTGGCTAAGAATTACAAGTACAATCCCAAATGTACCATCCACATGACCAAGAAGAACACTTCTGAGAAGAAGAAGGAACAAACAGCTTCGAAAGAAAAATCTGTTTACTTCGAAAGCTCCAAATGAAAGAGAAGACAAGTGAAAAATTTCCTTTGGAAGAAAACTTGGTCTCGAAAGAAAGGAATGCTTCCAAAGTACTAAAGCTTGCTGCAGTGAAAGCAAGATCTTCCGAAAGTCCAGTCTCCAAAACTTCTGAAGTTGTCAAAACTTCTGAAGCCTTAAAGGTCAGGCCCAATCTGCCAAAGGTGGTGTGGAAGATGAAGGAAGACCATATGACTAAAAGTTCTTCATCAACAATAGCAAATGATCCTCAAAGCTTGAATATAGGATCACTTACTGTTACATTGTCTTCAACTCAATTTAATAAGCCCAAGACTAATGAGGATTGGGTTTCTAAGTGTAACTAATCACCTCTTTTTGTGCAGGAATAGTTAAAGACTAAGAAGAATGTTTGGATTATTGATAGTGGTTGTTCCAGGCACATGACTGGCAATGGTTCTCTGCTTCAAAATTTTGAGAAAATTGATGAAGGACCAGTTACTTTTGGAGAGGATTCTGGTGGTTACATTTCTGGAAGGGGCAGAGTCACAAATGGTAAGCTTGGTATTGAGAAGGTAAACTTTGTCAAGGAGCTTGGATACAATCTTTTGATTGTATCCTAATTTTGTGATCAGTAAATAGTGATGAGTCTTTTCTTTGGCATAAAAGAATGTGCCATGTAAACTTTAAGAACATGAATATATTGATTAAGAATGATTTGGTAACTGGAATGCCAAAGAAAGAGTTTACAAGTGATGACCACTGTGTTGCATGCCTGAAAGGGAAGCAACACAAAGTGTCTCACAAGCCAAAGGAAATGAACTCCATCACTACTCCCCTACACCTATTACATATGGATTTGTTTGGCCCCACCAGTGTAATGAGTTTAGAAGGACCTCTTACTACTTAGTGATCACAGATGATTTCATAATATTCACTTGGGTCTTTTTCCTTAGAACTAAGGATAAGACCCCTGAGAACTTGAAGAATTTCATTCTGAAAATTGAGAATCAATCTGATCACAAGGTCAAGACAATAAGATGTGATCAAGGAACAGAATTTAAGAACCAAATCCTTGATACATTTTATGATAAAAAGGGTATTACAAGACAATATAGTGCCCCCAGAACTCCTCAGCAAAATGGTGTTGCTGAGAGGAGAAACATGACACTTATTGAAGCTTCAAGAACCATGTTGTCTGACTCTAAACTACCCATCATCTTCTGGGCAGAGGCAGTTAACACAGCCAGCTATGTGCAGAACTGAGTTTTAGTGGTTAAGACTCATGGCAAGACTCCTTATGAGTTGTGGCACAAAAGGAGACCATTTATTAGTTTCCTCAGGTCATTTGGATGTCCTTGCACCATCTTGAATACCAAAGATCAAGTAGCCAAATTTGATGAGAAGTCAGATGATGGACACTTTATTGGATATTCTTCCCAAGCTAAGGCTTATAGAGTATACAATCTTAGAACTAGAGTAGTTGAGGAGTCAGCCAATATGACCTTCAATGAGCACACTCCTAGTGTGAAAGGTTCTGGTCTGGATTGGCTATTTGATCTTGACTTAGTTACCAACTGTTTTAACAAGTCTTGTGAGAATGTTTCAGGATCTACAGATAATATATCAACAGGAGATCCTGACCCAAGATTTTAGCTGAGAAGACCAAGTAAGATTACTACTTCAGCTCCTTTGGTGACTAACCCTGCAAATGAAGATCCTATCAGCACAAACATGACAAATTCAGCTGATACATCTGAGGTGCCTTCAAATTCCAGCTCAGAGGTTCAAAACTCAGGTGAAGGAGCTTTAAATGTAGGAGGAAATAAAGGTGGTGATAGTGATCAAGAATTTCTTGATGCTGATAACCACTCCATAGAGGACAACATAAATGATGTCACACATTCATTGGATCAAGTCTCACTTGATAAGTGTGCTTATGTGGTGGGTGACACTCCATTTCCAGATCTAAATTTCTCTAATTTGGATCTGTCCAATCAACTTGCTATGATCCCTCAACTAAGGATCCACAAGTCACACCCCACCATAAACATCATTAGAAATGTTAAGACTGGGGTAAGAACAAGAGGACAAACCCATGACCAAAATGTTTGTCTGCATTCTTGTTTCTTGTCCCAGATTGAGCCAAAGAAAGTTGATGAGGCTCTGAAGGATGGAAGCTGGGTTGAAACTATGCAAGAAGAGCTACTTCAAATCAGAAGACAGAAGGTTTGGAACCTATGTCCTCTTCCTCAAGGGAAGACTGTCATAGGAACCAAATGGGTTTGTAGAACAAGAAGGATGATAAAGGACTTGTCATCAAGAACAAGGCAAGACTAGTTGTTCAAGGGTACACATAAGAAGAGGGAATTGATTACACAGATGTTTTTGCTCCTGTGGCAAGACTTGAAGCTGTAAGAATATTCCTGGCTTTTGCTGCATCCAATGATTTCAAGGTCTACCAACTTGATGTCAAGTGTGCTTTTCTATATGGGGTGATTGATGAAGAGGTGTATGTCAAACAACCACCTGGCTTTACGGACCCAGATCATCCTGATTATGTCTGCAAGCTTGATAAAGCTCTTTATGGGCTGCACCAAGCTCCAAGGAAGTGGTATGAAACACTATATCAGTATCTCTACCAACATGGTTACAAGAGGGGTACTATAGATGGAACTCTCTTCATCAAAGGGACAGGGAATGACTTAATGCTGGTTCAAGTATATATGGATGACATTATCTTCAGGTCAACTAATCCAAAGCTCTGTATAGACTTTGAGAGGCTGATGAAGAATAGATTTGAAATGAGTGCCATGGGGGAACAAATTTCTTTCTGGGAATTCAAGTGAAGCAAGTTGACAATGGTATCTTCATAAGTCAGTCAAAGTATGCACAAGACATACTTACAAGATTCAACATGACTTAATGTAAGGTTTCTAAGACACCCATAGTCAGAAACCACTCCCTAGGACCTGATCTTGAGGGGGAGTGTGTGGATGAACATCTTTACAGGGCTATGATTGGGTCTCTTATGTACCTAACAGCTAGCAGCCCTGATATCACGTTCGCCACATGCATTTGTACAAGATATCAAGCCAACCCCAAGATGTCACACCTGGTTGCTGTCAAGAGGATTCTTAGATATCTCAAAGGTGCTCCCAAGCTTGGCCTTTGGTATCCAAAGAGTTCTGACTTCAATCTGTATGCTTATACAGATAGTGACTATGGTGGTTGTAACATGACTGCAAAGTCTACATCTGGGGGATGTCAATTCCTTGGTGGAAGGATTGTCTTATGGCAATGCAAGAAACAATCCTGTGTCTCTGCATCAACTGCTGAGGCTGAATACATTGCTGCCGCAAGTTGCTGTGCTCAAGTGCTTTGGATTCAGAATCAGATACTGGACTATGGATTAAACTTCAAAGAGACTCCCATCCACATAGACAACAACAGTGCTATCTTCATTATAGAGAATCCTATGCAGCACTCAAGGATCAAACACATCAACATCAGGTATCATTTGATTAGAGATAATTTTGAGAAGGGATTAATCAAATTAGTAAAAGTTAACACAAATAAACAATATGTTGATCTGTTCACTAAAGCTTTTGATGAACAGAGATTCAAATATCTTGTATCAGCTATTGGGATGATTACTTTGAGTAATTTTTTTTTAAAACTTAAATCAACTTTATTTCTAAAACCTATGTGTCCTAAGTTGTCTATTTTATCACCTTCATAAGCCCAGTTTATTTTGGAAGAAAGATTTTAATGATATTCCTTAGATTTTTGAAAATTTTTCAAAACATATTTTCCTTCGGAAGATTTCAAGTTGCCTTCGGAAGAAATTTGTGTCTTTAAATCAAGAACTACTTATAAGAAATTTACCTTCGGAAGAAATTCTGAGAATATCTTCCGAAGCTTAAATATGCTTCTACGTAATTGTATGTATTTGAAGGACAAATATCTTTCGAAAGCAATTAAGTCTCGGAAGATTTATTCTCTTTAGAATTAAACTCCCAAGACTTAATATCTTCCGAAATCAAATATGTGTCGGAAGAAAAACTCTCTAAGTATTTTTCTTCCGAAGCCAAATTTTCACATTTCTTAAGAATATCTTCCGAAGCCAAATTGGCTTCGGAAGCTTTTTCTCAAAACTTCCGAAGCAAAAATTACCTTCGGAAGATTTTCAACTTCCAAGAAAACTATCTTTTTGGGTGTTTTTTTCAGAAGTGGGACCTACTTTCAGATTTCAAAGTTTATCCTTTTGCATTAACTTTGTCTTAAATCTATTCTATATATATTCGCAATGGTTCCCCTTCTTCTCACTCTTTTCTTCTTCCATAAATTCTCGACCTAAAATTCTCCAAAAATTAACCTTCTTCTTCACCAACAAACTTTCTTCATGGCAAACATTAATCAATGAAACCAACCGGTTTTACCATACACCTTCACAGACAACACAATCAGGTTACTCTGTTAGACTCTGAAAAAGATCCTCATTTCTCAGAGGTCTGTTGATACCTTTTTACGTCTCACTACTTCACCTCCCTTACCATTGATCCTCCTCTTTATGAGGATCAGTTAGCTGCATTCTGGAGGACCTGCCAAGAGGTCACCATGGATGGGGAGAAGGCACTATCTGCTATAGTGCAAGGGAGGACAATCTTCATCACTCCAGCCATCATAAGCTTACACCTTCAGCTGGATGATGAAGAAGGTGAGTTGTCCTTTCTGAAAGCTGCTGTCAACTATTTTTTTCAACAGATGGGCTATGAGGGTGACTTCTCAGCCAAAACCTTCAGGAAGGGGAAGGTCTCATCTAAATGGAAATATCTCCTCCATGTCATCATACACAGTCTCTCCAACAAGCATGGAGGATGGGATCAAGTTCCAGAGGACCTCTCCTTCATAGTCCATGGAATGGTTCAGGGGGTCAAATACAGGTACTCATAATTTGTCTATACAAATTTACTTGCTAATTTAGACTCCTTAGAATACTACATATTCCCGCGATATGTCTAATACATTCTCAACTGTGAACTGGGCTCACAGTTGAGGGGAACAGGTAATATTCTTAAATTGGGACAGATGAAGCCCAACATCTTTAAAATACTGAGAAAGCCTACTATTGGCTTCTCCGGGGTAGATGATGTTTGAGCTCATTGTTTGAGCTCATTGCTCAGGGTGGCAACCTAGCAGCACCAGCTAGTGTTGAACCCACACCCTCTACCTCAACTCCACCCCCACAGCCTAAAATTACCATCACCTACACAAGAAAAACCAAACAAACCCCTACACCTGCTACTGAGCATGTGTAGGTCCCCATATCATAACCCATACAGGAGGAAGTGGAATCTCAAGCTCCTACTTCCCCTGAGGAGCAGACCACCCCATCACTCAAATGATCAGTGCTGAGGTTCCTCATGCTCACCCTGATGAGCTCACATCCCCAACAGCCTTATGCCATCACTCTGAGTCTCAACACTCAAGTGATCAACCTTCAGGGGATAGTTACCATCCTCAGCCGCTGGACTTAAACCACCCAATTCCCAGCCTTGATTTCTATAATGATGAGGACTTGGGTTTCAGTGAGTACAATGAGTCTCTCCTTTCTTCCCATACTCAAGGAGAAATGAGTACTCCTGACTCACCTAGGTATAGCCCACATCATCTACCCATAACTGAGGTGGGTTTTCCTGAACATGTTCAGGAGATCCATATGGAAGAGGCTCTCATTTTAGAAAGTGATTACATCAGTAAGACCTCAACCATGGTAACCCAGCCTCTTGACACTTCTCTTGAAGCTGTCAAGATGCAGGGGAAAACCAGCAGCCAAGAACACTATGCTGGTGATGAGGAAAAATACTTTGGTCCAATTCTCTCATCCCCTAGTGATTCTTCAATTGAAGATGAGGGGAGTCTGAAACATAGGGTGCACAAACTGACAAACACATGCACCTATCTAGTTTCAAAGATATTTCACCTGGAATCTCAGGTGACTATCTTGCAGCAAAGGGTCAATGACCAGCAACTTGAGATCACCGATCTCAAGGGCCCGTTAGCTGAGAGACCCTTAAGGAGGACTCAACCAGGTCCATAAGAACCTGTGGAAGTGATGGATAACACCCCCAGCTCACCTATGCAAGAAGGTGATGCTACCAAAAAGGGGGAGAAAGTCCTCACAACCACAGAACCTAGGAGTTCCTCCCAGAGTATGGACATAGAGGAGTCACCAACCTTTCTGGCAATTGTCTAGACTCAGCAACCTCCTCAAGTCATGAACATAGACTTACTCATTCAACACTTGTTTGAGGAGGGAATTCCAAGAGCAATGTTTGCTCCCTCTGAGAATCCAATTATGGGATGGGGGTATGACACCAACAGAAGAGCTCTTGTGATCTCTAGAGCTTAGGGTCAACTGGAAATCTTTAACTTCTCACACCTGAGTTTCTATGAGTGCATCAATCTGGTGAATCTTCCACTTGTCAACCCAAGCCACAACTGACAAGCTAAGAGATTAGCAAACTGGATTCAAAATAGGGTGCTAGAGGAATTCAAATTGAGATCAAAATTATATAGACAGAGGCTAGCAGGTAAGATCTTTGGTCAACTGGATGTTGAGGTGGACCCTGAGATTAGCTTCGAAGGGAAAACCTTGACTGAAGGCCCAGAGGTTGAGCCTGGGAACCTTGAGACAGGATCTCCCTCTACACCCAGTACCCTCAGTGAGGCACTAGCTGGTGAAGGTGTCTCATAACCTCTCTTTGGCAAAGCTTGACTGCTGAACCAAGCAATGAAGGCCAAAGTTCTCTCCACCCTGAGTCACCAAGGCCTATGGTTGACAAAGGGAAAAGAAAATTAACTCTTGAGGAGTTGGAGGAGGAGAAGAGAGAGAGGAAGAGGAAGCTGAGGGGAGAGAGTTCAAGTAGGTCCCCAGGCTTTATGGAAGCTGCAATCCGGGCTACCCATAGGCCAAATACTCAAGAAGATGAGTTAAGGGCAGCCAGGCTAAACTACCTGGGGACTAGGAACTACAACATAGATGAACTCATCTCTCTCCCCTTAGAAGAGTTGAATGAGCTGGCTGACACTGAGTTGTCAAAGGAGAGGAGAGAGGCAGAGGATGCAGCATTGTTCCTCAAGATTAAGGAATAAAGGAGACTGAAAAGGCTCTACAAACATGCTCATGTCCTCTCCCTAGTTCAAGAAAGTCTTGAGACAGAGACTGTGGCACAGGCACAACCTCAGGTAGATATGGAAGCTAAAAGAATAAATATGATCAACTACCTGAGTGCCACAGGACTCTATCAGGTAGCTACACTTCTTCCCTTATCCTTTGAGTACATAGAGTTTGAATATCTCACGCAGCTGGAGGAAAAAGCCACAAAAGAAAGAAAAGCTACTAAGAGAAAGCTAAAGGAAGAAGCTGCAAGGTCAAGGGCCATCATCCACAAAAGCCAAAAGAAGTTCGAAGATAGACAAAGGATGATGAGCTTCTTGAAGCTGTATGGATTCTCCGGAAGGAGGCTTGGTTCTATGTCTCTATCCACAATGGATGAGCATATAAGGGTGATCAAGCAGAAGATCAAAAGGGGAGAGCTTGTGGACTTACATTCTCCACCAAGTCCAGCTCAACCTGAAGTTAAGGTAAAGGTTGAACCCACTGAGACAACACAACCAGAACCTAGAGCTGCATCTCAGCCAACTTCATCTTCTGATCCACAACAAGGTCCTCTTCTCTCTCCTTCTGAACCTGTGAGAGCAGAGAACCCAACTGAGAGGGACACTATTAAACAATCTGGTGTTGAAGACCAATCCTCTCAGTTGAAATCATCAAAGAGGAGAAAAAGGATGGCCAGAAGAACCCCTACAAAGAAAAAGAAAACTAAGGCATCCACCTCTACACCTTAGGATGAGTCAGAAAATCCTGAGGAAGTGCATGAAGAGCCTGCTCAACCAACTCCAATCAGAGTAGAGCCTCT
Organism: Flaveria sonorensis; assembly: GCA_025506505.1. Lineage (NCBI taxonomy): Eukaryota > Viridiplantae > Streptophyta > Magnoliopsida > Asterales > Asteraceae > Flaveria > Flaveria sonorensis. The sequence continues at coordinate 43,753,662 of CM046426.1, read as the reverse complement.
TATAGTTAGAAGACCCATCGTGTCCTGGGGTTTTGCTGATAATCCAGACAGATGGTATGTCACTAGAGATCAAGGAGGTCAAGATGTCTACTTTTAGCAAGACATGCTTGCCCTTCCTTTGCATGATCTTTATGACATAAGAAGATTCTATGAAAGTCTGAAGGATCCTAACCATATGATGAAAAGAGGTTTGCTGTTGATCCTAATAAGGACTATTAACATCTGAAGAATCTCTCTATTTTGGTAGCATCAGCCTAGGAGGAGTTTGTAAGGATCTATCTGAAGATTATAAGGCTGATGCAACCAAAGATCTTCCATCATGCACTAAGGAACAAGGATGAACTTGCTGCGAAAGCTTTACACTCTCTAAAACACTAAGTGTGAAGTCTTCCGAAGCCCAAAGTTCAAAAGAAATTACTTCTGAAGCTTTACACTTAACAGAAAATATTCCAAGTGTAAAATCTTTCGAGGCTAGAGGCCAAGTTCTTCCGAAGCCAAAGATGAAGTCTTCTGAAGCTTCAAAGATAAAGTCTTCCAAAGCCATTTTGCTATGAAGATTGATTTCTTCGGAAGACAGAGAAAAGATGCTTTCTCTGATCTACTTTTGATAAAGCTGACTAGCTTTCTGCTGCAACTCTGATAACTCACCAACTTGTATGAGTTGGTGAAACTTCCATGCTTTAGTGAATAGTAGATAAAGTCTTTGTCTGTAATTTTCTTCTTTTGTTCCTTTAGACTTTTTTGTACTAGGAAAAGTCAGTAAGCTATGGCATGTCATAGTCACTAGTCGAAAGGCAATCTGCCTTTTGACTCTAGATTGATCTTGTTGTCTAGATCAGTCAATTCCAACTATTCTTCCAAGTATTGACGGTTGTAGGTTGTAGTATAAAAGAGTCTCAGGTCCTTGTATTTTAGATATGCTTTGAACACTTGTAATAGAACTTTAGATCAATATACAACATCCTTGAAAACTAATACTTATGTTATTGTTCTAAGTTCTGTCTTCTTATTACTTATGTTCCTTGTATCTTCAAAGTTTCTTGTTCCCTATTTGAATTGTTAAATGATCTAAGATCACTCCTCTTGTGAAACTAATTGTAGTTAACACCCTAACCTGGTCCTGCAATCTTCATTATCTCAATTTGATTTCTCGAGCTTCTAGGTTTAATCCCTACAATCTCCTCCTAGAATTGGTGAATCATTTCTTTATAAGTCCACATCTGCAACCTTGTAACTGCTACCATAAGCATACAACTTGTTATTTAGGGCCTTTGTGATCAACCAACCAAATTGTGCTGCTAGAAAATGAAGTGATTCATCAACTGCAATCGGACAAGCCTGCAACCTCATCAAATCATCTCTTCCAAATTTGAGCAGATCCACAGGGTCGATGATACGATAATCTCTATCAACATAGTGAATCATAGCATGCTCAGTCTCCTTCTCGCAACTCCACCACATAAGTTTAGCCAAGCTGCTAACTGGTACAGGAGCATGTATAAGGATCTTCCTTGCATATTTTGGATGCTTGTAAACTCGTATCTTCATAGGCTTATTTGTGTTTGGATCTATTCGAGTCTCATCATCAATGACTTTAGATTTAGCAGTCTTAAAGTCTTTGCCTTCCATTCTTTTCCTTCCATAGTTGCTTGGATTTATGAATAGAACATCACCCATGGTATACAAATCAGAAGCTCTATGTGTATGAAAGTCATGCTCGTGTTGATAGTATTCAATAGCCCCGCCTCTTCTCTTAATCACATACATCTTTTTCTCAGCATCATATGCCCGGCTAATGATTGGCTCTGAATTTCCGTACCTCATGAAAAGTTTGGAATGCCTCACTGAATGTATATAGGCTAGTGGAGGTGGTGTATATGCTGTAATATTCCCGACCTGACGTATTGCGCTTTGCCCTTTAAGATTGTCAGTCTTGTTGGTCGTCTGCTTAGCACTAGAGTCATCAACTATCTCTCCTTCCTCAACCAATATATCTGAAAAATAAGTCTTTAAGACAATTCCTAAATACATCTATGTAATCCGTAGTTTCCTCTAACGCATCAAACAGTCCAAAATCTTCATCAGATTCTTCAGTAAGTATTTGTTGCTGGAATGTGTAAAACTCTTTCTCATACATCTCCTCAGTAGCAGGATCCAATGGTACATAGTCATTTGTATCATCAGGTCTTGGTCCAAAGACATTAGCAGAACCTGAAGAACCAGAAGGATTAAAAGTCGAACCCATATCACCACCCTGATCCTTATCATCGCCCCCTTTTTCTTTCCATTATCATCATTCTCATTGTCACCACCACCACCACCATCATCATTATCATCAATATCATCATTTTCATCACAACTGAAATCTACCATGTCTAAATCATCATCATCATGCACAGGCTCAGTAAATGGTATATCATGCTCAGGCTCAACAAACGCCTCTCTAGTAAAAACTATAGGTCGATCCTTAGTAACCTCATTAGGAACTGTGTTAGTTAGTTCTTGATCAACATCAGCAGTTTCTGTTGCTTTCTCAAATGTAGCAAGATCTATATCAGGATCAGGACTAGCAGATCGCTATCCGCAAGACTCTCCAACTTTTTTAGTACGTTGCAGTGCAAACGTAAATGGAACTCTAGAAGCGAGGTCTCGAATATTCTTGTCTACAATCCTAACATGTCTAAATATGAACTGTTACTGATGTTCAAGATTCTTGATCCTCTCATCCTTCTCAAACATCTATCTATATAAGTCATCAATCGTTTGAGTCTTTTCCATCATCTATTTCTCTAGTGTACTAACTCTCTGCTAAAGAGATACCCGTGTGGGGGAATCAGATGTAGTCTTTATATGATGTCTTGGCTCTGGAGTAGTGTTTATGAAGTCATCCATGCCAAACATCTCATTAGGGCCTTGATCCCTTGGAGGTGTGCTTATTATATCATTAGTAGTGGGCATAGGAGATGATGTTACAGTTGTAAACTCTTTAACAATCACTAGTATATCTTGGTGTATAGCCGTACTAACTGTGAGTTATGGCTCTGTCACAAGAATATCTATAGTGGTCGACACAGTAGTCATCGGGGTAAGACGCTTTCACAGAACACCTCATCCTCCACCCCTCCCTGTGGACTATTAGAATTAGCTTTTTTTTGGCTACTCTCTTCTTCCTTCTTTGAGTATTTGGTGAGTTCTTAGGAATAAAATCAGTATCCAAATCCTCAGTAGTGTGCTTAGTAGGTGTTACCGGCACTTCGGGTCTCTCTTGTAAAACATAAGGAACATGTCCTATCTGTTCACTATTAGTCTCAATATCAGTACCAAACCAAGTGTTCATCTCCTCCTCAACCGACATCCCTGTAGCCTGAGAACTTCCTGGAGCATCATCAGGAGTTCTAGACGAAGGACTCGCTTCATCAGTCTGATGAGTATCAGTATCATACTATTGGTGAGTAGTCTGATCATCAGCCTGATAACCATCAATGAATCGGCCATGTTTGGTGAAGTGATCTCCATTCCATGCATTCCCGCGTGCTCGCATCAAATATGTAAAGATGTCTTTCTTCATCACCATGACAACATAGATGGTAGAATCAGACATAGCTAACTCAGGATGAGCAGCGTTAACAATCATCTGGATGAACCTGGGATACATAATGAACTTCTTTCCAGCAGCAATAATGACGTTCTTCTACATCTCCGCAAAAATAGCCTTGGATATGCTATAAGGTAAGTCATCAACGAGTGATACTAGTAGTGATCCAAATACAGGACCCAGGCTATCCAACCCCGCCTTTAGGTTACTCAAACAATGAACCACCACATGAAACAAATACTTCCAAAATGGAGGTAAATGCTTCTTCTCCAGTGACAAATATCTGTGGTCATACCCCTTCCTCATCAAACACTCCCTAGCAATGTCATCATCATTCTTCACAGGAGCGTTAGGCTGATCTTCCAACAGTAAGACATTGTTGATCACCTCAGATGTAATAACTGCTCTCTTCCCTTTAACCGTAGCAGAAATGCACAGTTCTCCCTGAGAGTCTCTCTCGTTAGTAGCCGTCAACCAAAATGATTAATCACATCAGTATAAATGGTAGGATTAGCTAAAATAGCATGAAAAATCCAAGAGATCTTAAGCCCATCAATAAGAGATCTGAACAACGCCTTGTCGTCCGGTACGTCTCCAAAAAATGCTACCGCTTTATGGATTTTATTAAAAACCATTGGTCTCACCATCTGAAAATTAGAGTAATTTATTAGTAACACACTTAAAAAATTTTAGAGTTAGAAAAATTTTAATAATAAAAAACTTGAAATTTTCGCACAAGGACAACTATTCGTATGCGAAAAGTTTGGTTTTAAGTGTAACTTCTCACGCGACATAAGATATTCGCATGAACTTAAGTTTGACCAATAGTCAACTTTTCACGCGACAAGTTAAAGATTCCATGCGCTTAGTTTATGCAAATTTGAAAGTTCTCGCGTCTGTTCATATTCAGACCACCTTTCGCACGTGACAAGTTTATGTTTTTCAGATTTCAATTCAAGCCTTTTCAGATCATTTTAACTATTAAAAGTTATTTATTAAGTGTCGATTAGGTGTGTATTAAGGCTTATTATAATTAATTTTGTTCAATTTTGAATGTATTGGTCCCTTAACATTCGATCCTAAATCAAATACATCTAAAACTAAACTTAAATCATCAAAATACATTTTCAAACTCTAATATATCAATAGTCGACCAAGACGAACAAGTATATCACTTAAATAAGCTCAACACTTAGACAAATTTTGAATGTGTGAAATCAGAGGGTTAGTGTGCGATAAGTCAACTAATCACACACTGTTCTCTTTTATAGTCTTCTGACATCTAGTGCGAGAAGTCATAACTCGCACACACCAACATTTCGCACCCAAAGTTCAAGTTATATTGAATTTTTTTAACTTTTTCAAATTTTCAGTTTTTTGTTCATTTTATTTGATCTTGTGATTTATTAGATTTAAAATAATGTTTAACCAAATGTTAATAATTAACTAAAAACCCTTAATTTTTTGAAAAGCATTTGGTAAACAAAAAACAAAATGCAAACAACCACAAACAAAAACAAATTGAAACATACAAACGTAAACTTATAACTTAAACTATTTTTGATAAATGTTCAAGTATAGAATCATATTTTTTTTGAAATCGATTATTAGAATCATCAAGCTGTATTGAGAATAAGACTGGTTAAGCTTATTATCAATATGATTTATCCATATTAAACTCAAACTTCAATTTTTACTTGGTCAAATATGTTGCGACTTTTATCATGTTTTAGTTATTTATATGAAATCAATGGATCCTACAATCAAAAATCCCGTAGAACCCCTATCTAGCTTCAAGACACTTTTGAGATTTCAGGTCACCCCAATTTGACTTAAACCTTTTTACCTCTGATTAGCATTCTCAAGATTATTATCTTTCTTAAAATATTTATATAGAGCATAACTAGCCCAAGAATCGTATCTGAACACATAATATTAACAAGTTGTAGGACTTGTTAACTGCCAATCAGACTTATGTTTTGCCCTCACAAGACGTTTAGGACTTATATGCCAATTCGGACTAACATGCCCTATCTTTTGATTTTGTCTCCTGTGTCAGAACATATTCTCAAAAATAAAAATATATTTATCATATAGTATGTATGTCTTTGACATATTTTTGATTATTATGTACATTGCTATCTTTTATTCCTATATGGTTTTTTGGCATCTTTTTACTCTTTTGTCAATTTTTCTTTTGTTTTTGATTTTTGTATGATTTTCATCTTTATCACCTAATATACATATATATATACGTATATATATATACATATATATGTAGCTATATATATACGTATATATATACGTATATATATACGTATATATATACGTACGTATATATACGTATATATATACGTACGTATATATATACGTATATATATACGTACGTATATATATATACGTATATATATACGTACGTATATATATATACGTATATATATACGTACGTATATATACGTATATAGATACCTATATACGTATATATATATACGTACGTATATATATACGTATATAGATACGTACATATATACGTATATATATACGTACATATATACGTATATATATATCTACATATATAGGTATATATATATATCTACATATATAGGTATATACATATATATGTATATAGGTATATATATATGTGTGTATATATATATATATGTATATATATATATATGTGTGTGTGTGTATGTGTGGAATACCCATGAAAATTACTGAATCAAAAAGTAACTTGCTTGAGTATGGCTAGACTGTAACTCTCAGTCTATTTTAGCATGAAATAAGTGCTACCACAATGCCTTGATACGTAACCCACTTCAGTCATAGAGAATTTAATTTCGACGCATCACAAATCAAAGTGCTTTTCATTCTTGGAAGTCGAGCCTATCAACATATCAAACATAGTCCAAGTAAGTTTCTTTTTAAGATTTAGTATGTAATATATCAAAATCAAGAAATATACTATCATTGCCTATGTAACACTGAAAATTATTGTAAGTATCAACAATAACACATCAAATCGATCTCGTGAGAAAAATGAGGAATATAATCGCTCATGATGTGAAGATCGAATGAGTAGAAAACATTAAGAATAGAATTCAAGCACAAAATATAAATAAATTTCAAGTATATTACTCTCTGATTTGAAATGATTACAAGTGAGTATGAAATCAAGAAATTGCAAAAGTCTACTGAATACAACAAAAACATACTATTATACTAAACTCAAAAGCTCTCGCGCGAGAAGTAAGTTCTCACGCGGGTTCTTTAGTTCTCGCGCGACTTGATATTTGTTATCTTAATTTAATTTCCCTAGCCTGTAGGTTCAATCCCTACAAATATCTATTTATATTTAAGTTATTATAACCATTAACAAGAGATTTATTTACGACTCTATTTGTTGATCTTTCATGAACCAATATTTCCAACATGAGGGGGAGATTTAGGCAGTTGAAAAGTGAAATAAGTTTGAATAAATTATCTCTGTATCATCTTGATCCTCAAACTAAAAAAAGAATAAGAAGTTTAAAAGATAGTTCATGTATAAAAATTTATGAATAAATTGCTAGACGCATACCCTGACCTTAAAAGAGTGACTAGGTCACATATTTCAGCTATTGGTGCTCTAATTAAGATTAGAAGTCAAAAGGATGACTACATACTAATAGTAAGTCTAAGGCACGTTTTAAATGTGATAAACCATTATATTCCAAATAAAAAAAAATCTCGAAAAGTGAAAAAAATTATTAATGAATATGATCAAGTCGAGATAAACGTAAAATGGTTTATTGAAAAGAGATTAGATATGATGGTTCTTGAAGAACCTCAATTGCTTGAAAATAAAAAAATCTCAATAACATATATCATGTCTGAAATGTATGGAATCGAAATAAAATCAATGTCGATAATAATTTCGTATATAATAGCGCTTCAAATCATGAAATGATGAGGATCAAGAAATAAGATCTGCCTATGAATGAAAATGATAATGAAATTTACATGCAATCCATGTGTTCAAATAATGTAAAATAAGTTCTCTAGAACACTGTGATTGTTGTATACAAATACGGATCTGAATATATTATGATTATATGCATATATTAGTAATGTGAATATAACTAAAACTCCTTGTGAGTTTCTTAAGATTATTGAATGTTTAAAAGATGATTTGAAATGACATAATTTAGTAAGACCTAAGTCTTGTCTTGAATTACATGTTAAACATCTTAAGGATGTAATCCTTGTGTATTAACGAACACATGCCAAAGAAATTGTATATAATTATTGATGATTATGATATCTCAATAAACTATGAAACGATACAATAAGGATGTTGAATATGCAATAATACTAAATAAAAATTTGCATGTGGTATATAAATATGTGTGTTAAATAAGAAAGTTATATGTCAAAACTTCTAAAGAGTATACAAACATGCATAAATCATAAAAAATCTATGGCGGATTATAAATACTTGTAGCAAAAAATGAGAAATATATAAAATCAAGTCGAATATGGTATAATCAACTCACTACTTTGGAAAAAAAAAGAAGATATGATATATTTGCTTCATGTGACTTTATTAAAACATTAATATCATATTTACAAATATTATAGCATATGTTGATACATTTTATCTCATGAAGAGATTGAAAGTATTAAAAAAAGAATTTGAAATGAAAGATGATATTAGATAGTTATTTCTTAGTCGGCATATAAAGTACTTTTTATCCACAATCAATTGATATGAAAAGATATTGGAACATTTAATTAGGTCCGCTTATCATCAATGTATAGTAAAGATTGTACAATAATTATCTCTAACCGTCTCTTATAAAATATATGAGATTATATTTTATATTAGCAATTAGTATATTATGTTCTGGGTTAGCTTGCGTCTAGCAAGTATATATTGAAATGGAGTAAAATAAGTATTTGGATACCATTATGGAATGGAGTATCTAATATTATACTTTACCAACCCATTAAAACAAGTTTAGTTAATTTTTTTATGCAGGGAATGTAATACAATAAGATAATGGAGCTTGTGATACTTATTTATGAGATGAGGCATTTCAAGTTTTGCATAAAGATAATACATATTTGCTTGGCATAAGAAATTGTACATTGAAAGATTAATCGTTGACTTGTTAACAACAAAAGTCTTACTGAAATTTTTGTTGAAGATCGAAATCCATCACTTAAAAGATGTATAAATAAGGGGGAGTATTATACACGCGCTGTACTATTTTTTTCTTAGTTATGATTTTATCCCACTGGGTTTTCCTAGCAAGATTTTTAATAAGGCAGCATTACCGATCCAGCAGTATTAGTTTTGGTTATGAAGTACCATTTAACAACATCATGAGTATGTTGTTAACAATATATAATGAGTATAATTTGTCTGAGGGGAAGTGTTATAAATAATATTGATTACAAACATTATTACACGCCTTATATACCATAATTTTCTCTATTCATCATTAGATCGATTTCATATAGTGTTGGCGTGTATATATTTGTTTCATTGTATTAGATGAGATGAATCTTAATGAAATAACATTCTCCTGTTTTCTCTAAGTAATCTTTCTTCTTGTATATATTGCTTTTAGACCATTGTTTTACAACAGGTATATCATGTTTCATGTATGTGGTACTTAAAAGACAAGGATTTACTAAACATGAAGAGTGATGCGAGTGAAAAAAAATCCATAACTCAATTAGCAATATATATTAATGAAAAGAAAATGCATGTGTGATTGGTGTGTGTATGAAGATTTATGTAAAATGGTAATATCTTAGTTAAAAGGAAAAACCAAATCCAACATAGGGACGTTGGTTAGAACGGCAACTTAAAACTCTAAAAATACTAGAAATTTAGTTCACAAAGATTCACATTTCAGTTTTTAATTAAATCACGTACGCATTTAAGTATGTTTCATAGTCTTTAAATTTAATTAAAAATTTAATATTTTAGTATAAATTAGGAGTAAGGTTATAAACCAGGTACGCATTTAGGTATGTTATCTAAACTTTAAAGTTATTTTACAAATATAATATTTTAGTATAAATTAAGATTATGGGTCATTACTAGAGTGGGCGTGATTGACTTAACTCTAGTCTAGGTATAGAATGATCAACCATGCTTAAACTAGGTGAGGTTGTCTAAAGACGAACAAGATATTGACTAACTAGCACCCCACATCTTATTTGAGTAGCAGCTAAGATTATCATGATCCTAATTAGGGAACAAATTTTAGATTGATTACACGTAAACATGTATATTGGAGACCCTTATACATGTTACAACGGTTTTGTCGGTACTAGACTGGCCCATGTGTTGGCGCATGTGGTGTAGTGGGCAATGATTGTATTGGGATGTAAAACAAAAGCTTATGTGTTGGGCTCTTCATTTGATGTCTGGTTATATTGACATGGGCGGATACATGTTACGTCAAAACATTCAATATTTTATATATTTTAAAAGGGATTTAAAACCATTTATATACAATCAAAATTTAGGTTTACAAACACCAGTTTACAAATATACAACCACAGTGAATTTATGTGCCTAAAGAGTCCTGATATTTTCAGCAATTCACTTTACTTATATATACAACTATCCGGTTATCCAGTCCTAGGGAGTTAGCATTATTTGGACCCTACCCCTAGCTAAGATATATTATACGTGTTTACTTGTAAAAATTTTCAAAAACATTTATTAGTAAAAGCTGATGAATACATGTAAATAACTCTAAAATATTTCAAGCATGCATGTTATTCAAAATCTCACATCATTATTTTATAGGCAAACTAAACATTTAATCCTGTGGAGTTTACCCTCCATATATACTTTTTCTATGGCTCAGGTAGTATTTTTTTCAACGGGGACCTTCCGGATCTACACTGACACCTTGACCAGCCTGGGTATGAGATTTTCACCTGTTCTTGAGATATAGATTTAGCCAAACTATACATATACTTAATGTATTCATCATAGAATATGAGTCATGATTTAAAGATTCATTATTTCATGTGTTACAAATCAAGATAATAAACACTTTGTTTATAAAAGTATAGTGTGTTCACCTTATAGAATGTAGTTAAGCTAAATAGGATCCTAGAGTTGATAAATAGTTTCTAAGTGAGCAACACTTCAACTTAAAATTCTAGCTTCACGTTCTCTAATTTGTTTTCTTCTTTTTCGGGGTTCTTTATTTCATGTAGCACCAAAGAAAGGATTGATCTAAGGATGGAAAAGGATTACTTTAAAGAGATATATAAGAGAATTTGTGAGTTTGAAGCTCACCCGAGCTTCCTTTTATAATTGAATTCTGCCAGCCGATATGCCCCGCATCACCAGGACGATGGGGGCCGCACTATCTTGACGTGTTGCATGGCTTACACCTATGGCTAAATCATTGTTCTCAAGCCCCTTTTTATGGTGCTCCCCCCACATCGAAGTACATGTGTCAATTTCCATCTATTAGTTATTAGACACATGTCATCTTCGCATTGATTCCTTAGCTTAGTCGATGCACCTCGCGTCCCTTTCCGAGCAGGCCGCATCGGGCCTTATTTCCAATTTTCAAAAAGAATTACTTTTCTTAAATTCTCTTAACTTTTCTCCAAAATAAAAGGTATATTGGATGCTTTGCCCCTTAGACCTCACCAAGGCTTGCTACCTCTTGAACCCCACTCTTAGAGGTTGCCACCCCAACCCCTATTATCCAGCTGATACTTTGGGTCCGTATTTCAGAAATGTTACATCCACCCCACCTTTCATTTAAATCTTGTCCTTGAGATTTACAAGCATAATTAGAAATACTTTTTCTATATTTCCGACTCTAGTTCCAATGTATATTCAGGACTACACCTAGAGTTCGATTTAACTTTTACTAATATTAGACTCTTCGTTCCCAGCTTCTTGATTTAACGATCTTCAATTGAACAAGATGTTCAATGAACTTTAAATTTTCATTTACTTCCATATCTTGTGAGGGCATAATTAAGGATTCTTCAACTAGGCATTTTCATAAATTTGACACATGAATACATCATGTATCTCATTCATTTCTTCCGATAACTCAAGTTGATATGCTATTGGTCCAACTCTTTTTGTTATTTTGTAAGGTCCTATAAATCTAGGACTTAGCTTTCTCTTCTTTTCAAATCTCACTACATCTTAACATAGCGAAACTTTTAACAACACTTATCACTTATGTTGAAATCCAAGGGTTTGTGTTTACGGTTAGCATAACTCATTCGATGACTTTGTGTTGTCTTTAATCTTTCTTTTGTTTGAAGTACCTTTTCTTTTGTCTCTTGAACCATTTTAGGTCTAGAGACTTGACTTTTTCCAACTTCAGACCAACAAATAGGCGTTTGACACTTCCTGTCGTATAGAGTTTCAAACGGGCCGGCTTGTATACTACTGTGATAACTATTGTTATAAAAGAATTCCATTAATGGCAGTTGCTCGTCTCATGATCCACTAAAGTCTATTACACATGCACATAACATATCTTCAATCATTTGGATTATCCTTTCGTTTGCCAATCTGTTTGAGGATGATAGGCAGTGGTAAGATTTAATCGAGTTCCTAATGTTTTTAGGAAACTTTGCTAGAATCGAGATGTGAAATGACTATCTCTATCTAGCATAATAGATAGTGGCATACCATGTAAAGTTATAATCTCGTTCACGTATAGTTCCGTTAATCTATCCACGATAAGTCTCTTTCATTGGAAAAAAATAAGCAGACATAGTAAGTCTATCAATGATAACCTGAATAGTGTCATTTACATGATTGATTCAAGGGAGTTTTGTAATGAAGTTCATGGTTATAATTTCTCATATACATACAGGTAATTCGAGTTGTTGTAATAAGCCTGAAGGCTTTTAATGTTACGCTTTAACTTGTGAACAAGTTAGGCATTTAGCAATGTAAAGAGCTATATCCTTCTTCATCTCAATACACCAGAAATTTTCCTTCAAGTTCTTAAAAATTTTATCGCCTCTTGGATGTATCGTATATACTTTGATTTATGAATTTCTTCTAGAATCTTTTCTTTTAAATCACCAGCAATAGGTATCCAGACTCTCTTTTTCATTCTTAATAATTCATCATCTTCTTTCTTCAATTGATCAATCATTTCTTTCATCCCTTCTTTATTAATACCTTCAAGAGAAATTGCTTTTGTGCATTTCTCAATTGATGCATCAAATCAATAGATCATAAACAATAGTTAAAATTATTTTAAAATAATATATATTAAAATTAAATCCAAATGTTGTTAACACAAACATTATGCTGAATACATCAAAAATATATAAATACTTAATATTATCATCCGAACATACTTGACATAATTATCATAAACATAATTAATACAAAAATTAAAAAGTCTTTTTAAGTTTTAAAACAAACTAAAACTAAAATGGTTAAATGAGAGATGTTGACGAAATCATATAGTAAAACTAAGAGTTCATATTTTAAAGAACTAAAACTAACAAACCAAAAATATAAAAATGTTTAAGTGATCAAACAAAAACGAACACATAACAAGTATAAACGAATAGATTATTGAACGTTCACGAATATAAACGAACGAACGTTTATTAGTTTTGGTGTTTGTTCATTATTAACAAACTAAACAAACAACGTTTTCTTTTTTGTGTTTGTTCATTTATTAACCGAAAAAAATATAAAAAGAACTTTCCTGCGAATGTTTCATGAAATCTTCGTTGAATATTCGGTTCGTTTATAACCCTACTAATAATTTATAGATAAAGTTTAATTGATGGACAAATACGCATTTACACATATACATTAACTGCATGTTGAGTAAGAATTAAGATAGTTTGACAATAGCTCCCAGTGATGTTTAGATTGTCGTAAAATGCGATCCTAATAAACTTATAAAAGGCTATTAAAAAAAGAGAAAACTTATAAAAGTGAAAATTAGCTAATTGATAGATGGTTATACTATATGCAGGACCAGTGAAGAGAGGTCAATGCAAAAGTTTCACCAACTTTTGTCTCTTGGCAGACTTCTTTTGATTTGCTCTGACGGTGGCTCTTGACTTTGCAGCCTCTTCCCTCGTCTTACTCTTAGCAGCTTTTTATTCTTTTAGCACTTCTTACTTAAGATTCTTGAGGTATTCAAATTCAATATATTCATAGGACAAGGGAAGCAGGTTTGCTGCCTGATAGAGGCTTGTGACACTCAGGTAGGTAATCATCTTTGTCTATCTTGTTCCCTACCTACCAGAGTTTGTTGCTCAGTGGACTGATCTACTTGTCGAGATTCGATATATAACAAGTTATTATATTGGTCTTAGCTATCTTTATTGTGTAAGGGTAAGTAAGGTCGTCTTCACAGGAAATATGTGAAAAGTGTTTAACAATATGACTCAATTTACTTAAAGACATGAACTTTAATATTAAAAATGGAACTTTGGATGAATTAATGAGCAAAGGTGTATAAAACAAGAAACTTTAGAACGAATTTACTTAAATAATAAAAAACAATCACTTCCGGGTTTCTAATTCCGCAAGATCAACAATTCGTGTATTTAACCTAGGGTTTGTAAGAACAATACTTCAAGATCTTAGCTTTTGATTAAAGTGACAACAAAGGAACAAGCTTTTAAGATTCATTCATTCTTAATGTTACCAATTTACCTATATCAAATTGTCTACTTTTCTTAATGAGCTCACAATGTAAGAAAACCGAAAGTTGATAATCAAGCAAACAACTTTATTTATAAGCAAACCTTTTAAATCAATCAAAAAATAATTCTTCATTAACTAATCCATTGTTCAAGACAAAAACCTAATCAACCATACCAATTGTTTTGCTTGACAAGAATTGTACTCCATGAAGAACTTAGCCACTCATGGTCTTCATGAGATCCTCAATCCTATTTTGATGATGATCAATTATGATTTGGTATGAGTTGGAAAGCTTGAAAGCACCCAAAGTCACCTTGAATTCGCTATATTTCGGCTGGAAAAAGTTGTTCTTCGCATTAGGGTTAGATAGGTTTAACTAAACTTGAAAATCCACTAAATCCGGGGTTTGTTCAGCAACCGGCGTATGATACGTCGGCCCTGGTCGTATCATACACCCTCCTCAGCTTCCATATGCCTAACTTTCTATAATTCTTTCCAAATACGCCCACTGATACACCGCCCATACGCCGACCGACATGTTATACGCCCATACCCAGCATATCATACGCCGGTACACCAAATTTGTGTCTTTTTGTAACTTTTGATATTTACATCTTCAGTCCTTGCAGTTGTGTGTTTTGCTTCTTTTACTTCAAATTAAGCTTGTTTAGGCTTCGAACACTTATAAAGAAAACACAACCAAAGTAATCCCATTCCACAATATCAATGATGTAAAAGATCAATTAAACATTGAATTATTATCACTTGATCACATCCCCACACTTAACCTTTTGTTTGTCCTCAAACAAACTTATTTGCGTAGTTTACCTTAATCCATCAAACATGCTAAATTATCACAATTTTGTATAGATTAAGGTCCCAAGGCATACTTATTTTTCAACTTTCATCATATAATATTCATAACCCAACATGTAAGATCATTCATGTGTTTTAAACTTAAAATCACCTTAGTTGGCATAACCTCACCTTTTGCTTCAAACATTCATGCATTCACATTCCTCACAATGAAGACTCCTCTTGATTTTGTTTTGTGGACTAGTGACTATATACTAGTATATCTGGAACTCTCAAACCAAGAATGTACATTTTTATCATAAGCTCGTATACTAATGTCACACCCTCAAAATCCGCGTGCGGGGTTTTACTGCGAGGCGCGTGACATACCAGGATCTCAGTCATTAGTTACCAAGAACGACTCTATATGACTAATAAACAAAACCAGAGTTAACGTTTAAAATACTGCGGAAGCGTTTTTTTTTTTAAACTAGAAAACCCAAAACAAGTAGTATGTAAAGAGAATGCGCAAAACATACGCGCCCCAAACACAATTGTTTAATATGAAAATAATCCCAAATTTGTAAACAAGGCAAATGTAGAAACTCAACAATGCTGACGTGCGTGCTCCTAGGCAACTGGCAACCTTAACCTGAGAATAGCATACTAAACAAGTCAACACATGGTTGGTGAGTTCAAGAGTTTGCGTTAATAGGTAAACCGATAAACAGTTTTCAAATCATAAGTAGTGTATTGCAATAGATAGCTAGTCTATTAACATAAAAATATTAATCATAGTGATTTCGCGATTGAAGCTGACTGTGATAGTTTGTGCCTCCCGTCACGACTTACCAGGTCGTGACGAATATATGTTAGGACAAAATTGCACCCGTATGACCTCGAGTCACACAGGTGGGGCTCGTCAGACCCAGTAGTACTACCCAAAATTTCCCCGCTAGTCAATATTAACAATCCGAAAGTGTGAGGACTTTCCATGGTAAACAACACTATATCAATATTATACACACTCATATATAAAAGCGTTTGTGATCAACAGTATGCTATCTCCCCCAAAAGAGATTATGTAAAATGAGTGGGGCAAGAACTCACCTGATGCGCGCAAGAATTAACTTAGAGCTTAACTTGAAAGAAAGAGGGGAAAGACAACCTTCAAAGGTCACCTAGAACACATGAGTACATAAGTACGTGTACACAGAATCAACATGAAACCCTAAGTGCTTTACAACCCAAAGAACTCAAGGTTTTAGAAAGACAAGACACATTTGACCCGGTTGACCCGTTTGACCCGTTGGTGACATTATAGGTGATAATTCGTTAATACTAACACAACAGCATATCATACATGATCAACATACAACTTGATATCATACAAGTCATGCGAATCTCAACTATTATCATGCTCATAACATCTAAAATGTTCATTCTTAATCAATCATCAATCCACAAAAGTCCTAGCTTACCTATATAACTCATAGCATGATTTTTCCACAAACAGGCCAAAACAGGTAACAAACCAAATCAACATTCATACAACATAAACAACACATTTAATCACCTTAGAAACCATCCATGAACACACTAGCATGGTCCTAATATCCCAAACATGCTCAATTTATCCAATTCACGGATTTGCACAAATAAAGTTTCCCTTTTGGGAAAGTTCATCCCAAATTCATCAAACTCATACTACATTCATGAATTCATCAATTGTATACCAATTCAAGTCCATGACAACATCTAAACATGATCAACAACACCTAATCATCATGATTCATCAACGTCCAACACCAAAAGTTACTATTTTTAGCAATGTATGAACTATAAGACATCTTCTTGTTTTTCAATTGTTCATATCATCAACCTAGCATCTAATCATCATCACAAACACATCCATAACATTCATACATCATCAAATCATCAATTCATGCAAAATAAAGTTACTATTCTTAGTAACCTATGAACCATGAATCAAAATCGAAGCTTTCATGCAAAATCGACGTTAACTAATATGCATACCACCTAACTAGCATCATTACAACATTAAACAACCAACATTCAACATCACTTCGATCCAAAATCGCTACAAACTCTCGGCCAAAGATGATCATATGAACAAACAACCACAATCCAAACTTTATTACATACTTGACGTTAATTAGCATGCATTCTATCTAACAAACACATTAACATCAACAAACAAGCAACATTCGGCCTCCAATTCATCCAAATCGCACAAAACTTTCGGCTAGAACAAAATACATGAAAGAAACACGAAATTAACCTTAAAATCACAAAAAGGAACAAGCTTTGATGCTTCTAGTGTCTTCTAACCCTTGAAATCGATCCAATCCGAGGCTTATTCACTTGTTCTTGGTCGAATTCGAAGAGGAGAGGGAGAGGGAGTGCAGGTCGCGGCCGAGGGAGTGTTTAGGGTTAGGATTTTTGATTTTGTAACTTAATTAATCATATTTACCCTTTTAACCCTTATAATTTGTATTTTATAAAAATAAGACTTTTAAATACTCTTTTAAAGCGTTTTTAACTAGAATAATAAGCATATAAACTAACAATAATAATCATATGCATTATCTTCACTAGATACAAAACATACGGATTAAACACACACGTTTCCACTTTACGCGATAAAGTTCACAATTAACATTTAAATCACATAATCACAACTAATAATCAACATAGAAATTATTATTTAACATTATTAATTATTATTAAGTCACCAACGTTCAACGACAATTAGTGTGTGCTCCCGACACGTGTATGCAAGACTTAACGGAAACTAACGAAGTTTGGTAACGGAAAATTACCGGATGTCACATTATCCCCATGTTGAAAGAATTTTCGTCCCGAAAATTGCGTTACATGGTGAGTGTTCCATCACTGGTCTACTGCATTGGCACAAGGAAATCGAAATCGTGTGAGTTTTGGATGAGTTGTCACATCATCCCCATGTTGAAAGAAATTTCGTCCCGAAATTTAATCAGTACCTTCGCCGGCTGGCATCGTCCTTTCGAATAGCTGAGGGTACTTAAGCTTCATTTTGTCTTCACGTTCCCACGTGAATTCTGGTCCACGTCTCGAGTTCCATCGGACTTTGACAATGGGTATCTTGCTTTGCTTAAGTGTCTTCACCTCACGATCCATCACTTCGACAGGTTCCTCAATGAAGCGTAACTGTTCGTCTACTTGAACTTCTTCCAGTGGTACGACCATCGTTTCATCCGTTAAATGTTTCTTTAGATTTGAAACATGGAATACATCATGGATTCCACTCAATGAATCAGGTAAGGCTAGTCGATAGGCCACTGGACCAATTCTTTCCACTATCTCAAATGGTCCAACGTATCTCGGATTTAGCTTTCCTCGCTTACCAAACCGAACTACGCCTTTCCATGGTGAGACCTTTAATAAAAATTTGTCACCAACTTGAAATTCTAAAGGTTTCTGTCGCTTGTCAGCATAGCTTTTCTGTCTGTCTCGTGCTGCAGCCATGCGGTTTCTTATCTGGACAATCTTCTCAGTTGTCTCGTGTACTAACTCAGGACCCGTTAATTGACTATCACCAATTTCAGCCCAACAAACTGGTGATCTACACTTTCTCCCATACAAAGCTTCAAAAGGTGCTGCCTTTATGCTAGTGTGATAACTGTTGTTGTAAGAAAATTCCACCAATGGTAGGTGAACTTCCCAGTTATTCCCGAAGTCAATCACACAAGCACATAACATGTCCTCCAAAGTCTGTATAGTACGCTCGCTTTGACCATCAGTCTGTGGATGATAAGCAGTACTCATATCCAATCGCGTACCTAAAGCTTTCTGCAACGACTGCCAGAAGTGTGATGTGAAACGAGAATCGCGATCAGAAATGATTGAGATCGGTACTCCATGCCTCGAAACGATCTCCTTCAAATAGAGTCGAGTTAATTTCTCCATCTTGTCTGTTTCCTTTATCGCTAGGAAATGAGCAGATTTTGTTAATCGATCCACGATAACCCATATTGTATCACTACCCGTAGAAGTGCGAGGTAACTTAGTAATAAAATCCATTGATATCTGATCCCACTTCCACATAGGGATCTCGGGTTGTTGTAGTAGACCAGATGGTTTCTGATACTCCACTTTAACCTTCGAGCAGGTCAGACACTTGCTCACATAAGTAGCTACATCTGCTTTCATGTTAGGCCACCAATAGTGCGCCTTCAAATCGTGGTACATCTTGTCAGATCCAGGATGTATAGAATACTTGGACTTGTGAGCCTCACTCATCACCAAGTCTCTCAGGTCTCCGTGTAGAGGTACCCATAGTCTATCCATGAAGTAACGAATTCCATCCGCTTTTACTTCCAATTGTTTTTCCATTCCCCTTAACGATTCAGACCCAATGTTTTCTGCTTTCAGAGCTTCCGTCTGAGCCTCTCGGATTTGTTCAGGTAATTGCGTACTAATCGTTAGCTGTAGAGCTCGCACTCATCGAGGTTTAGCAGTCTCTTTCCTACTCAGCGCGTCGGCAACTACATTTGCTTTCCCCGGGTGGTACTTAATAGCACAATCGTAGTCGTTTAACAATTCCACCCAGCGTCTTTGCCTCATGTTCAACTCCTTTTGCTCAAAGATGTGCTGAAGACTCTTGTGATCAGTGTAAATAGTGCATTTGGTACCGTACAAGTAATGTCTCCAGATCTTTAAGGCAAAAACTACCGCACCCAGTTCCAAGTCATGGGTGGTATAGTTCTTCTCGTGAATCTTCAATTGTCTAGAGGCGTAAGCTATCACCTTATCCCGCTGCATCAAGACGCATCCAAGTCCTTGAATAGACGCATCGCAGTAGACTACGAAGTCATCACTACCATCCGGTAACGCTAATATTGGTGCGCTACACAATTTATGTTTCAGCAACTGAAAAGCAGATTCCTGACTCTCACCCCATTTGTACGTCGTTCCCTTGTGAGTCAAGGCTGTGAGAGGTTGTGCAATCTTAGAGAATCCTTCAATAAATCGTCGATAATATCCCGCTAATCCAAGGAATTGTCGTATCTCACTTGGTGTCTTAGGAACAGACCAATTCTTTATCGCTTCAATCTTAGCAGGATCAACATGTATTCCCTTCTCGTTGACAATATGACCCAAGAATTGTACCTCACGTATCCAGAAATCACACTTAGAAAACTTTACGTACAGTTGTTCCTTTCTAAGTAATTCTAAGATTAAACGTAAGTGCTTCTCATGTTCTTCCTCGGTCCTTGAGTATATCAGTATGTCATCAATAAAGACGATAACAAACTGATCAAGATAGGGTTTGCACACGCGATTCATGAGGTCCATGAATACTGCTGGTGCATTCGTCAACCCAAATGGCATGACAAAAAATTCATAGTGACCATATCGTGTACGGAAAGCAGTCTTCGAGATGTCCTCTTCTCGAACTCTCAGCTGATGATACCCAGACCTCAGATCAATCTTAGAGTAATAGCTTGATCCTTGCAGTTGATCAAACAAATCATCGATACGAGGTAAGGGATATCTATTCTTGATAGTAACCGTGTTCAGTTCCCTATAGTCAATCCACATTCGAAATGTACCATCCTTCTTCTTCACAAATAAAACTGGCGCTCCCCAGGGCGACGAACTCGGTCAGATGAACCCTTTATCTAACAACTCTTGTAGTTGAGCGGATAATTCCTGCAGTTCGTTCGGAGCTAACCGGTACGGTGCTCTCGCAATTGGAGCGGCTCCTGGAGTCAACTCAATCTGGAATTCAACTTGCCGATGAGGCGGTAATCCAGGCAGGTCTTCCGGAAACACCTCGAGAAACTCACGAACTACGGGGATATCCTCTATCCTCTTTTCCTCGATCTGTTTATCTATGACGAGTGCCAATATGGCTAGTCGACCCTTTCGTAACAACTTCTGTGCCTTCATAAACGAGATGATGCCTATCACCGCACCACTCCTATCACCTCTGACCGTAAGGACTTCTTCACCAATGGGAATCCGTATGATCTTCTCGTGGCATATGACTTCTGCTTGTTTACGGAAAGCCAATCCATGCCTACTACCACATCAAAGCTTCCTAACGTAACAGGCATGAGATCTATGGTGAATGTATGACCAGCAAGCTCTATCTTGCAGTCTCTAAGAATATGCGTTACGTGAATCTGTGTGCCGTTAGCTAACTCCACGTGTATTTAGATTCTAAGGCTGAGGGCATATCACTTAAAAGACTACAGAACCTAGTGGACACGAAACTTCTATCGGCTCCGGTATCGAATAATACGGTAGCAAAACAACCATTAACCGAAAATTTACCAGTTACTGTTGTAGGATCGTTTAGAGCCTCACCTGAGCCAATGACGAAGGCTCTTCCTTTGACTCCATTGTTGTTTCCACCATTGTTGTTGCCATTACCCTTGTTGTTGTTATTGTTGTTGCCATTGTTATTGTTGCTGTTGTTCCCATTGTTGTTGTTGCCATTACCATTCCTCTTAAGCTGGGGACAGTTGCGTTTGTAATGGCCCTCTTTTCCGCACTCAAAACAACCTTTCGGAGTGTCTTGTGATTGTTGTGGCTTTCTCATCAGTTCACCCCGGCAGTCTTTGGCCGCATGCCCAACTTTACCACAGCGTTGGCATCGGAAGTTGACACACCTGCCGGTGTGATGGTAGTTGCATCGATTGCACTTAGGACTTTTCCCCACATAGCCTCCTTGTCCCTGCGATGCCGAGGAAGGTTGATTGGAATTTCGGTTGTTATCAAACCTCCTTTGTTGCTGTGGATGCTGATGCTGCTGAGTGTGCTGTTGTTGCTGCTGAAGTTGCTGAGATTGGTTGTTTGACAAAGATCCCTTATTGCCAGAGTTGTCCCAGTTGCGTTTATTGTCAGGCACTCTTGCCATAGCGCCCTGTTTGGGTAGCTTTCCCTGCTCCACTGCTTGGTCAGTAAGCTTGTGAGCCAATCAAATAACCTGCTGGATAGTGGTGAGGTTCACAACAGTCACCATGCTTTGTATCTCCGGAACCAAGCCACGCTGATAAAGCTCAATTCATTTGATCGGCGGATTGATCATGTCTGGGCAAAGCGTTGCCAAATCGTGAGACCTCATGGTGTAAACCTCGATCTCAGATTCCTTCCATCTTTAATTGCCAGGAAGCCTCCAACTTCTAGACTTCATCCAGTTCTTCCTCCGGATCATCTTCTGGTTCTTCCTCATTTAGGGTCTTCCCTAAAGGTGCAGGGGCTTCAACAACCTGAAGTGCTGCTAGCTGTGCCTCTAAATCAGCAAACCTATCATCGATCACTATGTTATGGTGATCCTGTGCGTCCATGCGCCCACTAAGTGCTACCACGTTGCCTGCCAGCGTATGATGTCCACCAATGGCCATCGAAAGTCGCTCCTGAAGCGTCTTTACCTGGAAACGCAGCTGACGCATCTCAGATCGTAATGCAGAGTTCTCATCAGTGAGTCCTCTAATCCGCTGTCGCTCTGTGTCCAGTGTGGCTACTAGGGCTGCAAATGCCTGCTCCAGAGGGATGCTCAAAGTAGGAAGTGTAGGCAAAGTAGAGGCGGTCGATGACCTAGTCCTAGGTCGTGTAGGTGCTACTGGTGGTACGCGCTCTCTATATGCCATACGGTTTATGTAGGTGGGGTAGAAATCCCAGTTCCGCAGAGGATCGAGCTCAGGAGGTATGAAAGGCTGATCCCAGTCTATCTCGCCAGGAGGATAAGGATGTCGAGGCCAGTTAAATCCCCTATCCGGTACGGGAGAAGTAGGAGGTGACTCAGATCGTGCAGGTCTCTTGCCTAAATTTCTGGACGACGATGCCATGCTGCGAAGTACGTGTTGCGTATGCCAATGAGTATACAGTAAGGATAGTAAGCGATGAGTAACTAACAACTGTGCGGTTATAGTCTAGTGTGTGTATGCAACCTAGTTCCCTATAACCAATGGCTCTGATACCAATCTGTCACACCCTCAAAATCCGCGTGCGGGGTTTTACCGCGAGGCGCGTGACATACCAGGATCTCAGTCATTAGTTACCAAGAACGACTCTATATGACTAATAAACAAAACCAGAGTTAACGTTTAAAATACTGCGGAAGCGTTTTTTTTTAAACTAGAAAACCCAAAACAAGTAGTATGTAAAGAGAATGCGCAAAACATACGCGCCCCAAACACAATTGTTTAATATGAAAATAATCCCAAATTTGTAAACAAGGCAAATGTAGACAACTCAACAATGCTGACGTGCGTGCTCCTAGGCAACTGGCAACCTTAACCTGAGAATAGCATACTAAACAAGTCAACACATGGTTGGTGAGTTCAAGAGTTTGCGTTAATAGGTAAACCGATAAACAGTTTTCAAATCATAAGTAGTGTATTGCAATAAATAGCTAGTCTATTAACATAAAAATATTAATCATAGTGATTTCGTGATTGAAGCTGACTGTGATAGTTTGTGCCTCCCGTCACGACTTACCAGGTCGTGACGAATATATGTTAGGACAAAATTGCACCCGTATGACCTCGAGTCACACAGGTGGGGCTCGTCAGACCCAGTAGTACTACCCAAAATTTCCCCCCTAGTCAATATTAACAATCCGAAAGTGTGAGGACTTTCCATGGTAAACAGCACTATATCAATATTATACACACTCATATATAAAAGCGTTTGTGATCAACAGTATGCTATCTCCCCCAAAAGAGATTATGTAAATTGAGTGGGGCAAGAACTCACCTGATGCGCGCAAGAATTAACTTAGAGCTTAACTTGAAAGAAAGAGGGGAAAGACAACCTTCAAAGGTCACCTAGAACACATGAGTACATAAGTACGTGTACACAGAATCAACATGAAACCCTAAGTGCTTTACAACCCAAAGAACTCAAGGTTTTAGAAAGACAAGACACATTTGACCCGGTTGACCCGTTTGACCCGTTGGTGACATTATAGGTGATAATTCGTTAATACTAACACAACAGCATATCATACATGATCAACATACAACTTGATATCATACAAGTCATGCGAATCTCAACTATTATCATGCTCATAACATTTAAAATGTTCATTCTTAATCAATCATCAATCCACAAAAGTCCTAGCTTACCTATATAACTCATAGCATGATTTTTCCACAAACAGGCCAAAACAGGTAACAAACCAAATCAACATTCATACAACATAAACAACACATTTAATCACCTTAGAAACCATCCATGAACACACTAGCATGGTCCTAATATCCCAAACATGCTCAATTTATCCAATTCACGGATTTGCACAAATAAAGTTTCCCTTTTGGGAAAGTTCATCCCAAATTCATCAAACTCATACTACATTCATGAATTCATCAATTGTATACCAATTCAAGTCCATGACAACATCTAAACATGATCAACAACACCTAATCATCATGATTCATCAACGTCCAACACCAAAAGTTACTATTTTTAGCAATGTATGAACTATAAGACATCTTCTTGTTTTTCAATTGTTCATATCATCAACCTAGCATCTAATCATCATCACAAACACATCCATAACATTCATACATCATCAAATCATCAATTCATGCAAAATAAAGTTACTATTCTTAGTAACCTATGAACCATGAATCAAAATCGAAGCTTTCATGCAAAATCGACGTTAACTAATATGCATACCACCTAACTAGCATCATTACAACATTAAACAACCAACATTCAACATCACTTCGATCCAAAATCGCTACAAACTCTCGGCCAAAGATGATCATATGAACAAACAACCACAATCCAAACTTTATTACATACTTGACGTTAATTAGCATGCATTCTATCTAACAAACACATTAACATCAACAAACAAGCAACATTCGGCCTCCAATTCATCCAAATCGCACAAAACTTTCGGCTAGAACAAAATACATGAAAGAAACACGAAATTAACCTAAAAATCGCAAAAAGGAACAAGCTTTGATGCTTCTAGTGTCTTCTAACCCTTGAAATCGATCCAATCCGAGGCTTATTCACTTGTTCTTGGTCGAATTCGAAGAGGAGAGGGAGAGGGAGTGCAGGTCGCGGCCGAGGGAGTGTTTAGGGTTAGGATTTTTGATTTTGTAACTTAATTAATCATATTTACCCTTTTAACCCTTATAATTTGTATTTTATAAAAATTAGACTTTTAAATACTCTTTTAAAGCGTTTTTAACTAGAATAATAAGCATATAAACTAACAATAATAATCATATGCATTATCTTCACTAGATACAAAACATACGGATTAAACACACACGTTTCCACTTTACGCGATAAAGTTCACAATTAACATTTAAATCACATAATCACAACTAATAATCAACATAGAAATTATTGTTTAACATTATTAATTATTATTAAGTCACCAACGTTCAACGACAACTAGTGTGTGCTCCCGACACGTGTATGCAAGACTTAACGGAAACTAACGAAGTTTGGTAACGGAAAATTACCGGATGTCACAACTAATCATATCGCCATCAATTAACACAATATGATACATAAATCAAGAGGTATTTCTCGGGTTGTAATGTTAGGTTAAGGGTTAGGTGGGATAGAATGGGCTTAAAGTGGCTAATGATGAATTAAATCCAATTTAAGCATGCTAGTTATTATTATTATCAACATCACTCATCTACGTGCAATCATATTGTAATTTTCACACTATTTTTGTTGCTTCATACTTTGGTAATTTTAGCCTCATATTTAGCTTTTTCTCTTTCTTTTTTATCATATATTCATAACCAATTATACTATTATTGAACTATTTCTGAAACGACACTTCTAAGTATGTCATGGATTGGACTTCATCACCCGTTGTGTCATAAAAAGGCTAAGGCTTTGTAGGCTTATTTTATTGGGTTATTCAAACGACAAGTTAGGGCTCAACATGGTGTTTAAATGAAAATTATCAAGTTATGGACTTCAAAGGAAGAGGTTCAAGCAAATGGTTCATTCCTAATGCCTCTATCACATTTATGCATATATTGGTTCATGATCTTGACACGCATCAATTACACAATTTCTAACTTAAATGCACATTATGGTTTCTCTCATTATTAAAAATATAAAGCAAACAAACATATGCTATGAATTGCTCAATTAGAATCAAACTCTCACGAAAACAGTGGGAAAGGGTTAAAAATATGAAACGCTTATGTCATCTACAACTGGTTCATTATGCCTCCTAAGAATTCTACTTTATTTTATAAAAGCTCATGATGGGAGTGCTTTACTATAATTCCAAAACTACCATGCCAAGAGATCTATACATGCACAAACAAGTGATAATTACCCGTGTATAAAAACTTTTAGGTCTCATGCATAATTAAATTTATTATAAGATTTATTTTTCAAAAACGTTCAATTTTTCAAAAAGCATTTTTTTTTCAGTTCTTCCTTATTCCCACACTTGAGATACATTGTTCCCTAATGTATGGTAGTTTATCTTATGACACAAAAAAAAATGATTAAAATCCCAACTTACTTTGCATTCCAAAGATAATCATACAAAAGACAAACAAGAAAAGGAAGGAGTACATGAACCTATTCATTAGTGAGAGCTCTTATTAATTGACTTGCGCCTCCTCACACTTGAGTATTTACATATGGTGATTGAACTATCAATGTAAAACAAAGAAAACAAAAAAACTAATAAAAGAATTAAAACTTACTTTTGTAGGAATCACGATTGCATTTAGCATATGCAACAAGCCTTTAAACCCCTTGGTAGACCCGAGAGGATGAGTTGTAGTCTCATGAGGGTTTCTAGTGAACACACCCACAAAGTTCACGAGTTGCCTCCCGTTAGTACTAAGTTTAAAGCATTCATCCGGACTGGTACCTGAACCACTTATGGTGGTCTTATTGAGTGCTTCTCTCCAAATTTCCCTTCAATGAATTACTTATCCCAGCTTGGTAGATTTTCTTGTTCGCTCCCGTATTAGTCAAACATCTCTTCTTAGACCCTTGAATTCATTTGATCGGTGGTTTACCCATCTTTACCTTTTGTCTTGGATTTTCCTTCCTTAATGGCTCCACCTTTATATTTTATCACCTTCCGCATTATCAAGCTCAAACCTGTAAGGATCAAAACTATTTTTCTTGGTGATGTCCTTGCTTACATGTAAAATGTAAGGAGGATCACACTTGTTAGTAGCATCTGATACAAAACAATCATTGTTAACTACATATGTAATAGATTTTGAAAACACATTAAAGAACAACTTACGACTCTCGAATGTCATGTCGATAATTCCATCTCGGCAATTGATTTGAGTTTTGGCTGTTGCCAAGAATCGTCGACCTAAAATTACCTTTGGTTGCTCATTTATCCTTACCGGTGCATAATCAAGCACTATAAAGTCCACCGGGTAGTAGAACTCTCCTAGCTTGATGATCACATCCTTAACAATCCCACGGAGTTGTTTCCATGTTGAATCAGCAAGCATCACTGTTTTATCAGTTTCATCTAATGGACCAAAGTCATATTGGTCATATAAACTCCCCGGAAGGATGCTCACCCCGGCTCCATAGTCCAAAAGTGCCCTTTTTATTCAAAATTTCTCGACTTGAATGGGAATGATTGTGGCTCCCGGGTCACTTCCTTCTTCTTCATCTACTTCCTTATCGTTACCTGCAACTACTGGACGAGTAGAGGTTAAATCATAATCAATATATTTAGATTTAGGAAAGATACTAACCGAATTGATGTGCACATTCTTTGAACTTGAGGCTTGATGTTGAGGGTTCTTTATTGTATCACTTGGAAGCTTCCCGGTTCTCGTTTGGACATTTGTTTAGCTAATTGTCCCAGTTGCTTGGTAATGGCCTCATTGGTCTTTTCTTGCACCTCTCTAAATTGCTTAAACTCTTTCATCTCCTTTGCAAGATCTTGAATTGCTGACAAAATTGCATTGTCATTGCCATTGTTAGTAGAAGCACCTTGTTGATGTTGTTGATTCCTTTTTTGATATTGACAACCTTGTTGGTAGCTTCTTTGATAGTAGTTGTTTCTTTGATAACCGCCTTGATTGTATTCTTGTTGTTGGCCTTGATATTTGTTGCTTCCTTGATTTGGTACCTGCAAAGGAGGATTTAATTGGTTAGTATTGTTACCATATCTTAGATTTGGGTGATTTCTAAGACCGGGATGATATGTGTTAGAATTTATATCATATGTCTTCCTTTCTCCTTGGCCTTGTAATTGAGGTACACTTTAACTCTTCCCCAAATTCAAGTAGCATGTGACTGATGTATGGCCGATGTCATTGCTCATGTCACACACTTCATACTCACAAGATATGTTCGCCACACCACTCTTTCTAACTTTAAGGCTTGCAATTTCTCGTTCTAGAACCACAATTCTATCCATGGCCACATGATCATTTACCATCTTCACATTTGCACCCCTTGACCTTCAACGTGATTGTGCACGCTTCTTGGAGATTACACTCATCCTTTCGAGAACATCCTAATCATCATCCTCATGGTTTAAGGTGAACGTTCCTACACTTGTGGAATTTACATCTCTAACATCCTTTGGTGATAATCCATCATATAAAGCTGAAATCAACTCCCACCTAGCTATGCCATGATATGGACAAGTTCTTAGCATCTTTTTGAATCGGTGAAAAGCTTCATGAAACTCTTCACCTAATCGTTGTGTAAATCCTCGAATGGCTTGCCTTGCATCACTTATCCTTTGGGAAGTATAGTATTAATCCAAGAATTGTTGTTGCATTTGTACCCATGTATGAATACTTGCAAATGGTAGAGATAGGAACCATTGTTTGGCCTTGTCTTTTAGGGTGAATTGGAATAGGACCAATTTAACTTAATTCGGTGAAAAGCCTTAGCCACAATAGTGCTACATGATGCCTAAAATTTGGATATATGCAAATAGGGTTCTTCAGTTGCCATACCATGGAAGTGAGGGAGAATTCCCAAACATTATGGTCGGACTTCAAAAGCTCGTCCCCTTTGTGTTGGTGAAAGTATAGGAGATGAATTAATGGCAATGACGGAATGAAAGTGACTATCCATACCATGTGCTGGTACATAATGTTGCGCTCCCAAATTGGCAGGGATACCATTAAATGGTTGACCTTCAATGTTGTTACGAATGGGTAGTTGAGCATAACCACCCTGATCCTAGTTTGGATGGAGGTTTCGATAGCCCGGTTGATTCCCATAATCCTCAAAATCGTGTTGGTTTGGTCCCTCCATATCGACTTGATCTTCAATCCACTCATCCACATAATTAGTGTGATGACTTCCTTCCATTAAAAGCCGTTCCTCATTACTATGATGACTACCTTCCCCGTTATGCTAAAAACTTGGGTTACGCAGCCTAGAATTTGGCATTGGTTGGTGTTACACACCTTGATTTATAGGGATCGGCCCCTGAGGTTAAGGTTGCATAGGTTGTGGTTGAGGTGGAGGATCATCAGGTTGAGGGAACATAGGTAATGGGATATCTCCTAAAGGTTGGTTGGGTTATGGCCCTCCTTGGTATTCTGGATTATTCATCCTTCTTGATTGGTTACTTTTGGTCATTCTTAAAAGTCTACTTAGAATCTGATGAGCTATTGCTGATGATGTACCTTCTTCCGATCTTGTTTGACCACAAATTTGAGAAGTCCTTGAAGGTGATGCTTTATGAAATGCCATATTCTCTCTTGCAGTTTTCTCGATTTCTAGATCAATTTGCAATGGAGACATTCTTCCTGAAAATCTTGTATGCATTAACGTATTGGGTTACCTACAAACAAGAAAACACAGAATACCTAGCGTAATACTGAATAAGGAAACGAATTAAAAAGAATAACATAAAAATAAATTCTTTTTGGGTTTTTTTATAAATTTTTAAGAAAAGCAAATAAAAACAATTAAACACTGAGCGCACTAATTCCCCAGTAACGGTGCCATTTTGATCTGGTTTCCGAGACTCGATCAAAAACAAGTTATTATATCGGTCTTAGCTACCTTTATTGTGTAAGGGTAAGTAAGGTCGTCTCTACAGAGAATATGTGGAAAGTGTTTAGCAATATGTTTCAATTAACTTAAAGACATAAATTTTAATATTAAAAATTGGAACTTTGGATGAATTAATGAGAAAAGGTGCATAAAGTAAGAAACTTTAGAATGAATTTACTTAAATTATGAAACATAATCACTTTTGGTTTCCAATTCCTCAAGATCAACAATTGGTGTGTTTAACCTAGGGTTTGTAAGAACAATATTCAAGATCTTAGCTTTTGATTAAAGTGACAACAAAGGAACAAGCTTTTAAGATTCGTTCATTCATAATGTTACCAATTTACCTACATCAAATTGTCTACTTTTCTTAATGAGCTCACGTTGCAAACAAACCGAAAACTAATAGTCAAGCAAACAACTTTATTTATAAGAAAACCTTTTAAATCAATCAAAACATAATGCTTCATTCACTAATCCTTTATTCAAGACAAAAACCTAATTAACCATACCAATTGTTTCACTTGACCAGAATTGTACTTCGAAAAGCAATCAAAGAAGAACTTAGCCACTCATGGTCTTCATCGGATCCTCAATCATGTTTTGATGATAAAAAATGATGATTTGGTGTGAGTTGGGAAGCTTGAAAGCACCCAAAATCACCTTGAATAATTTGCTAGATTTTGGCTGGAAAAAGTTATTCTTCGCATTAGGGTTAGATAGATTTATAAAAACTTGAAAATCCACTAAATCTGGGGTTTGTTCAGCAACCGGCGTTTGATACGCCTACCTTGGGCGTATCATACGCCCCTTAACTTCCATACGCCTAACTTTCTGTAATTTTTTCCAAATACGCCCACTGATATGCCACCCATACGCCAACCGGCATATTATACGCACATACCCGGCGTATCATGAGCAAGTACACCTAAATTTATGCCTTTTTTGTAACTTATGATATTTACATCTTTAGTCCTTACAGTTGCATGTTTTGCTTCTTTTACTTCCAATTAAGCTTGTTTAGGCTTCGAACACCTATAAACAAAACACAACCAAAGTAATCTCATTACATAATAACAACAATGTAAAATCACATAGTTAGATCAATTAAACATTGAATTATTATTATGCGATCACATCACCAAACTTAACCTTTTGTTTGTCCTCAAACAAATTTACTTGCATATTTTACCTTAATCCATCAAACATGCTAAATTATCACAATTTTGTATAGATTAAGGTCCCAAGGCATACTTATTTTTCAACTTTCATCATATAATATTCACAACCCAACATGTAATATCATTCATATGTTTAAACTTAGAATCACTTTAGTTGGCATAACCTCACATTTTGCTTCAATCATAAACATAATTAATACAAAAATTAAAAAGTCTTTTTAAGTTTTAAAACAAACTAAAACTAAAATTGTTAAATGAGAGATGTTGAAGAAATTAAATAGTATAACTAAGAGTTCATATTTTAAAGAACTAAAACTAACAAACCAAAAATATAAAAATGTTTAAGTGATCAAACAGAAATGAACACATAACAAGTATAAACGAATAGATCATTGAACATTCACGAATATAAACGAACGAAAGTTTATTAGTTTTAGTGTTTGTTCATTATTAACAAACTAAACAAACAACATTTTCTTTTTCGTGTTTGTTCATTTATTAATCTGAAAAATATAAAAAGAACTTTCCGGCGAATGTTTCACGAAATCTTCATTGAATATTCGGTTCATTTATAACCCTACTAATATTTTATAGATAACGTTTAACTGATGGACAAATACGCATTTAGACATACACATTAACTGTATGTTGAGTGGTAATTAAGATAGTTTGACAATAGCTCCCAGTGATGTTTAGATTGTCGTAAAATGCGATCCTAATAAACTTATAAAAGGCATTTCAAAAAAAGAGAAAACTTATAAAAGTGAAAATTAGCTAACTGATAGATGGTTATACTATATGCAGGACCGGTGAAGGAAAGTCAATGCAATAGTTTCACAATGTTTGGACAATGTTAGAACACTTATCAGATCAAATACGGAACCAGTGTATGATAAAATAAAGAACTCAAGTAAAGAACAAGAACAAGAACAAGATAATATGGTTTTCAAGAATGTTGTATATTGCTCTCAAGTTCTTACAAAGTGTTACAAAGCTTATATACTAAAGTTATACAAGTTATTGATATACTTTATACTACATCCTACAGCCAACCATACTTTAAAGGCCAGCTTAAAACACTAATCTAGACAACAAGATCAATGTAGAGTCAAAAGACAGATTGCCTTTTGCCTAGTGGCTATGACATGTGATAGCTCAAATTCTAATATATTACAAAAGGATAAAAGTACAATAGTAGAAAGTTACAGACAAAAGATCTTAATCTACAGTTTGACAATAGTAAGGACTTTTCACTAACTCGTGTAAGTTGGTGAGTCATCAGAGATAGCAGCAAAAAATGGTTTAGCTTTTGTCAAAAGGTGATTCAGAAAAAGCATTTCTTCTCTGTCTTTGGAAGAAATCAGTCTTTGGCTTCGAAAGATTTGATATTTTGGCTTCGGAAGATTTGATACTTGAAATAGTTCACTGAGTTATATCAAATCTTTTGAAGTAACTTCCTTGTACTTCACATGTGCATGCTGAGAGTTCTTTGGTTGTATCAGCCTCTAAGTGTGATCCTTACAAACTCCCCCTAGACTGATGCTAACAAAACTGGAGGAGAGCTTTGAAACTTGATTCTTCATCTGTTGACAGTCCTCATCAGAATCAATACCATTCCCTTTATCATCAGTTGGTCAGGATTCTTCAGACTCTCAAAGTATCTACTCATGTCATAGAGATCATCCAAAGGGAGGTCAAGTATGTTTTACCAGAAGTACATGTCTTGACCCCCTTGATCTCTAGTGACATACCATCTATCTAGGTTAGTGACAAACCCCCAAGACACGATGCGTCTCTTAGTAGTAAGAGGCTCTACTTGAATAAGAGTTAAATGAGCAACCTCTTCTTGATCACCCTCAGGATGTTCTGACCCATCCTGAGCTGCAGAGGTAGATGCATTGGACTTTTTCTTCTTGTCCTTTTTGATGGCCATCTGTTTCCTCTTTCTTTACTTTAACTGAGAAGGCTGGCCTGGAGTACTAGATGGTTTTTGTTTGTCCTTCTCAATTGGGTCCTTTTCCTTCACAAGTTCAGAAGGAGAGGGATTAAGACCCTACTATGGATCAGAAGATGAAGCTAGCTGTGATGCAGCACTAGGTCCAGGTTTTGTTGTCTCTTGGGGTTCAACCTTGACCTCAGTTTTAGGTGCAGCCTGACTTGGTGGAGAATGCAAGTTAACTAGCTCACCTTTTTTGATCTTCTGCTTGATCACTCTAATGTGCTCATCCATGGTGGATAAAGACATTGGACCAAGTCTCCTTCCAGAAAATCAATACAGCTTCAAGAAGCTCACCATCTTTTGTCTGTTGGTAGACTTCTTCTGATTTGCTCTGATGGTGGCTCTTGACTTTGCAGCCTCTTCCCTCGTCTTACTCTTAGCAGCTTTTTCTTCTTTTAGCATTTCTTGCTCAAGATGCTTAAGGTATTCAAATTCAATGTATTCATAGGACAAGGGAAGCAGGTCTGCTGCCTGATAGAGGCTTGTGACACTCAGCTAGGTAATCATGTTTTGTCTGTCTTGTTCCCTACCTACAAGAGCTTGTTGCTCAGTGGACTGATCTGGTTGTCAAGATTTGATCTAAAACAAGTTATTATATTGGTCTTAGCTATCTTTATTATGTAAAGGTAAGTAAGGTCGTCTCCATAGGGAATATGTAAAAAGTGTTTAACAATATGACTCAATTAACTTAAAGACACAAACTTTAATATTAAAAATTGGAACTTTGGATGAATTAATAAGCAAAGGTGCATAAAGCAAGAAACTTTAGAACGAATTTACTTAAATAATAAAAAACAATCACTTCCGGGTTTCAAATTCAGCAAGATCAACAATTGGTGTGTTTAACCTAGGGTTTGTAAGAACAATACTTCAAGATCTTAGCTTTTAATTAAAGTGACAACAAAGGAACAAGCTTTTAAGATTCATTCATTCTTAATGTTACCAATTTACCTATATCAAATTGTTTACTTTTCTTAATGAGTTCATGATGCAAGGAAACCGAAAATTGATAATCAAGCAAACAACTTTATTTATAAAGAAACCTTTTAAATCAATCAAAACATAATGCTTCATTCACTAATCCATTGTTTAAGTCAAAAACCTAATCAACCATACCAATTGTTTCACTTGACAAGAATAATACTCCCAAAAGCAATCAAAGAAGAACTTAGCCACTCATGGTCTTCATTGGATCCTCAATCTTGTTTTGATGATGATCAATGATGATTTGGTATGAGTTACGAAGCTTGAAATCACCTAAAATCACCTTGAATTTGCTAGATTTCAACTGGAAAAAATTATTCTTCGTATTAAGGTTAGGTAGGTTTAAATAAACTTGAAAATCCACTAAATCCGGGGTTTGTTCAGCAACCGGCGTATGATACGCCGTCCCTGGGCATATCATACGCCCCCCTCAGCTTCCATATACCCAACTTTCTGTAGTGTTTTCCAAATACGCCCACTGATATGCCGCCCATACGCCGACCGGCGTATTATACGCCCATACCCGGCATATTATACGCCCATACCCGGCGTATCATACACCTGTACACCTAAATTTATGCCTTTTTGTAACTTATGATATTTACATCTTAGTCCTTACAGTTACGTGTTTTGCTTCTTTTACTGCTAACTAAGCTTGTTTAGGCTTCGAACACCTATAAACAAAACACAACCAAAGTAATCCCATTCCACTATAACAACGATGTAAAATCACATAATTAGAACAATTAAACATTGAATTATTATCATGTGATCATGGCGAGAACCTGTGCCTTAGGGCTTTCCTGAACTGGGAGAAGGTTGGAGCTTTGTAGAGTCTTTATCTTCTCCTTTCTTCTTTGATTTTAAAGAGTAATCTACATCCTCAGCTTTCCTCCTCTCCTTTGACACTTTCATGTCAGCCAGTTCATTTAGTTCATCTAAGGGGAGAGAGATGAGTTCATCAATATTGTAGTTCCCGAACCCCAGATAGTTCAGTCTGGCTGCCCTCAACTATCTTCTTGAATGCTTTGCCTGGGGACAGCCTTGATAACAGCTTCCATAAACCTAGGGGTCCCATATGAACTCTCTCCCCTTGCCTTCCACTTCCTCTCTCTTTTCTCCTGCTCAATCTCCTCAGAGGTCATTTTCCTCTTCCTTTGTCTGCCACTAGCCTGTGTGACTCAAGGTGGAGAGAGCTTTGGCTTTCATTGCTTATTGTTGCACTAGAACTCTGCACTCAAGATCATATCTCACTTCCAAGCTGTAGGACTTGTTCTAACACCTTTAGCAATGCATTCAGGAGTACAAAGATGTTCTAATACCTCGGCTTCTTCATGATAACCATCAGTGCTTGGTTTGGAGAAGCATCTTCTACCTGAAAGCTCCAGTCAAAGCCTCCTTCTTCAACAACAACAGTAGTATGTTGTTTTATTTGGCTTGGATTCTTAGTTCTGGGAGGTCCATCAGTGTAGTTTGGTCTGGATTATGCTTGGCCACCATTTGTCCTTGATGCCTTGCACTCCCTAGCAAAGTGTCCCATTTGGTTACAGTTGTAACACTTCACCTGGTTTATCCAAGCCAAACTTTCCACTAGCCACATTGCTTGGGAACTTCCTTCCTATTCTCTTGTAAAACTTCTTGGCTCTATGAGCTTCCTTCCTGTTCTCTTGTATAACTTTTTAGCTCTATGAGTGAGAAGAGCCACCTACTGGACTATCTCCATATACTCCAAGTCATCTGGATGGATGCAATCCAAGTCTTCAAAAGTGAAGAGAAAGTTTCCACAACTTTCATCAGCAGACACAAAGGCTGAGTAGAGCTTATCTCTTGGAATGGGCTTCCTTGGATGTAACTCTCCCTTGGTGTCTCGTAGAAGGTGATGAAAGGACCCTTTGTGAATTGTCAGGGTAGCAGATAAGGTGATGCTGTGGTGATCTGCTATCCCTTTTAACCACATGAAAGGCAAAACTCTGTTGATTGTTGGAAGAGCTACTTGATGGGTTTGCATGTTCATCTAGCTGGTAGCCACTAAGGATACCATACAACTCTGTGAGAGTAAGGGTAGAGAGGTTTTCAGTTCTCTTAATGGCCACATAGTAGTGAGTCCATTGTCTGGGAAGAGAGAACATGAACTTCCATACAATGTCCTTATTCTCAAGTTTTACTCCAACATCCATTAGAGTATCCACAATCTCAACATACCTGAAGTATTGTTGAGTCATGGTTTCACATGTCTTGTAGGTGAAGTTCTCAAATTGCTGCTTCATGAGGTCTTTCTTATTTTCCTTGGCTTCTTCAGACTCCTCATACATAAGCTTAAGTGCATCCCAGAGCTATTTAGCAGTTTTTCACTTCCAGAAGCCTGTGTAGATAGAGTTTGGAAGAGTAGTTTGGAGAGCGGT
Source organism: Flaveria sonorensis (assembly GCA_025506505.1). NCBI lineage: Eukaryota > Viridiplantae > Streptophyta > Magnoliopsida > Asterales > Asteraceae > Flaveria > Flaveria sonorensis. The sequence goes on along the minus strand of CM046426.1, from coordinate 43,717,001 downwards.
CATGGCTTTCTGATCTACATCAATTTTCTTTCAGTCTTCCTCAGAGTAGTCAGCAATTTCCTATGGAATCATCCCACCTCCAGCAGTGGCTGTAGAGGTGCTTGGGATGTGAGATCCTTCAACAATAGTTCTCCACATCATGTTGTCTTGAGACTTGATGAACCCTTCCATACGTTGGCACCGAGTATCAAAGTCATCAGGAGTGATTAGTGGAGACTATGTCATGGTACCGGTTTCCATATCAGCCTTTGAGATAGCCGCCATTTGAGCTGGTTAGTGTTTTGTAAAACTGAAGAGATCTAAGATGGTGAGATCTTACAATCAAGAGACTGAGATGCTTTGATACCAATTGCAGGATCGTGAATGGAGGTCAATCCAACAGCTTCACAATGTTTGGAGAGTGTTAGAACACTTAACAGATCACATAGGGAACCGGTTTATGATGAAACAAAGAACACAAGTAAAGAACAAGAACAAAATCAAGATAATATAGTTTTCAAGAATGTTGTATATTGCTCTCAAGTTCTTACAAAGCTTATCTACTAAAATTACAAGTTCTTGAGATACTTTATACTACATCCTACAGCTGGTCATACTTTGAAGGCTAACTGGAAACACTAATCTAGACAACAAGATCAATGTAGAGTCAAAAAGCAGATTGCCTTTTGACTAGTCACTATGACATGTCATAGCTCACATCCTAATATATTACAAAAAGGATAAAAGTACAAGAGTCAAAAGTTATAGACAAAAGACCTTAATTTACAGTTTGACAAAATTAAGGACTTTTCACCAACTCATGTAAGTTGCTGAGTCATCAAAGATGGCAGCGGAAAGTGGTTCAGCTTTTGTAAAAGATGATTCATGAAAAGCATGTCTTCTCTGTCTTTGGAAGAAATCAGTCTTTGGCTTCAGAAGACATTGTCTTTAATGCTTCGGAAGACTTCATATTTGGTCGGAAGATTTGGTATTTTGGCTTCGAAAGATTTGATACTTGGTATAATTCACTGAGTTATATAAAATCTTCCGAAGTAACTTCCTTATACTTCACATGTGCATGCTGAGAGTTTTTTAATTGCATCACCTCTAAGTGTAATCCTTACACTATATATAAACGGTTTTTTTAAGACCGTGTAAAGATCTCTTTGAGATTTTTTTACACGCATCTTGGAGAATAGTTGTTAATGCTCTGGCAGTAACGGATCTTGAACTAAACTATTAAAGGGTGCGATCTCTCTCCCTCTCACTCTATCTCTCTCTCTCTCTCTCTATACGTATTTATTTAAACTATCGAACAAAAAGTTAACACTATTGATGAAAAAAGATGGTGGTGCCATCCCGGCCCCTATTAAGCTCTGCCCATGGCTCTAGGCATTATTAACTCTATAGTGATTTTCATTTAGATGCTATTTTCAAATGTTCAACGCAAGCCATACAATGATAACATCCCTAGTTTTGTCGTGTTTTCATGTTTATTATGTTTATTGTGTTCTTGTTTTGCATGTAAGAACGTTTTTCATATTGAAGAAAAACTTACAAGATATAATGGATTTTGAACCTTATTTAACGTTTAATTGAAATATTATTTGAGAAATCTGATGAAGTCCTATTTTTCAAGATCTTGAAGCAAAACAAGCCGATTCAAATATTTATTGAAAAGTTGTTTGAGAGAGAAAGTGAAAATTTTACTAATATAAAGGTTTCAACTTGATTAAATTAAAAGATGAAAATTTTACTAATATAACTTTGTTAACGGTAAAAAAGTAATTTATAGATAAGATAACACAAAGAAAAAAGACAAATAAATACTCTGGGACTCATTCAATCAATGTATTTAAATCAAGGTTACAATTAACAGAAAAGATAACAACATATCACATGCTTTAGCTCCAACCATATATTCCACATTGATGATAAGATGGGTACATAAAATATGAATTGGACGAAACGACCCTTCTTATACATGCCATTTATTTTGTATTATCTCTTAGTCCACATCCACTTAGTTATAGATAAGGTACTTGATGTTTTTTTTTTTGCTTCATGTTGCTTCAAAATAAAATAAAGAATGCATACTATTACTACAATAGCAACAAGAGCGACATAATTACCGACGATTAGGTTTTTTAGCGGCGACATCAAGCGTCTACATGTCGTCATTATTGATTTATGATCCGTGTTCGCACACCAAAGGAAATCTGGTTGTTGATCAGAATCTAAATCTAATGGCTTTGATATACTAAGTTATATTTTGATTAAAATAAGGTTCAATAAAATATAAACATTATTCTTTTTTTTTCTTCTTTTCTTTCTTTTATAATTTAAGTGGTTTGATTAAATAAAGTTTAACAAAATAAAAACATTATTCTTTCTTTTCTTTCTTTTATAATTTAAATGGTTTGACAGTTTAATCATAGTGTCTTAGGCGTTGTTTGTTTTTTCTGTAGCAAAATATATACAGTCTGCGGATCACATTTACAGACATCTGCAGGAGAACAGATGGACCAAACCTCTGCAGTCTGCAACAAGAAAAAGGTCTGTTTTTTAACGTCTGCAGACTGCTAAAATCAAATGGTGGTGGTATACGGCGGTGCTAGACGGTGGTGGTGATAGTAGATGCTGGGTGGTGGTGGACGGTGGGTGGTAGTGGTGGCGGACGGTGGATGGTGACAGACGGTGGTGGAGGGGGTGGTGGTGGTGGCGGACGGTGGTGGCGGCGGACGGTGGTGGCGGCGGCCGGTGGTGGTGGTGGACATGGGTGGTGGTGGGTGATGGTGTTTAATCTTCTACAGACTCTAGAAGTGGTTATGCCAAGTCTGCACCATGCAGACCTCGCAAAGATTTTTTTTTAATGAAAAGTCTTCCAAAAAACAAACACTCTGAGGTTCTCAACGTATGCGCATGGTCTGCGCGGCACAAACAGAAAAGGTCAGGAAGAGCTTTTCAGAAAAAACAAACACCCCCTTAGTCAAAACACTTTATTATAGCTTCTAATCCTTAAATTGTTATAAGCCTAGCTAGTATATTATATTGTATATTACACGGATTGATTATATAAAATATTAAATAGTTTGTAATAAAAATCTAAAAATTGTAAGGATCAACATGTTACAATGATCAATCTCGTAATGAAAATGCGGAATGTTGACATCACGGAATAAGATTGAATAGTAATTGAACAACACAAACACAAATGTAAATAAACTTTGATTGTATTGCTCTCTGACTTAGAAACTATTACAATACGAATGAAATCAGGAAAATGACAAAAGCTTTTGAAATACATTATAAAACTTCTATTTATACTATTCTATGAAGTTCTCACGCGACTAACAAGTTCTCGCGCGATCAATAGGTTTTCGCGCGAGAAGCAATTTATAGCACGGCAACTCTAACTATTCGTGCGACATGATCTTTTTCATCTTGATTTGATTTCCCGAGCCTCTAGGTTCATCACCTACAATCTTCCCCTAGGCTCGGTAAATCAATGCATTAAAAGTCCACGTCATCCACCTTGTAACTACCTCCATATGCATACATCTTGTTGTTCGGGGCCTTCGTGATCATCCAACCAAACTGTGCTGCTATGAAATGTATAGATTTATCAGCTGTAATTGGACAAGCCTGCAACCTCATCAAATGTTCTTTTCCAAATTTTAGCAAATCTACAAGGTCGATGACACGGTACTCTTTATCCACACAATAAATTAACGCGTGCCCCGTATCCTTCTCACAAATCCACCACATTAGCTTTAACAAGCTCTTAACTGGTACAGGAGCATGTATAGGGATCTTCCTTGCATATCTCGGATGCTTGAACACTCGTATCTTCATTGGTTTGTTAGTATTAGGATCTAGTCGTGTCTCATCTTCAATGATTTTGGATTTGGCAATTTTAAAGTCTTTGAAGTTGGTCTTGCTTTGCTTCCAAATCATATTCCTGATCCACTTTGCCTTGCTGTAGTTACTAGGGTTAATGACTGGAACACGACCCATTTCATATAAATCTAACGCTCTGAGTGTATGGAAATCGTGTCCATCCTGATAGTACTCGATAGCTCCACCCTTTCTCTTAATCACATACATATTCTTCTCCGCATCGTAAGCCCGGCTAAGTATTGATTCTGAGTTTCCGTACCTTGTAAAAGGTTTGGAATGTCTCAACGTGTGAATGTAAGCTGGTGGAGAAGGAGCAGCAACTGTTAGGTTCCCCACCTGACTCATAGCACTTTGACCAGTAATATTAGCAGTCTCGTCAGTCATTTCTTGTGTGCTCGTCTCTCTAACGATCTCCCTTCTTCAGTCAATGTATCTAAAAACAAGTCCTTAAGACTATTTCAAATATGTCAGTGTAATCTATTCCTTCATCCAAATCATCAAAAGCTCTAAAATCTTCTTCTGTCTCTTCAGCAATGATCTTTTACTGGAATGTATAGAACTCTCTGTCATAAGCTTCTTCTATAGCTGGATCTAATGGTATGTACTCAGTGATATCGTCAGAACTTGGTATGGAGACATTGTCAGTACCCGATGACCCAGAAGCACCAGTTGCAGAGCCTACATCTCCTCCTTGATCATCATCGTCATCTTTCTTGTCATCTTTCTTACCATCATCACCCTCATCACCATCATCATCATCTTCATCATCATCATCAACTTCTTCTTCATCACCAGAAGCATAATCAACCAGATCCAAACCATCATCATCAAGTACTGGGCTTGGAATAAAAACATCATGTTCAGGATCTACAAACACCTCTCCAGTATAAACCATAAGTTGATCCTCAGTAGCCATAGTATGATCAGTGATAAGTGGCTCTTGATCAACATCAGCAGTCTCTGTTGTCCTTTCTATAACAACACGATCAACATCATGCTCTATAGTGTCAGCAGGATCTTGAGAAACTATAGGATCAGTAGTTTGCTGTCCACTAGATTCTCCAACTTCAATGGCATGTTGTTGTGATGATGAAAAATGCACACGTTAAGTGAGATCTCTTAAGCTCTGCTCTAGAATCTGCCTGCCTCTGCATATCATTAATGGTTTGTGTCTTCTTTAACATCTCCCTCTCTAAAGTACTGATTCTTTGCTCTAGTGTAACTGATGTAGTTGAACTAGTAGAAGTACTAGCACCTTGTGTTGGCGTATGAGGGATGTTAAGAAAATCTTCCATGCCTACTGTCTCCTCAAACCCTTGATCTCTTGGTGGAGTACTCAATACATCCTCAGTAGCAGGCATAGTAGATCTTGTCTCTAAAGTAGCAGCCTTTCTAACTGTGGCATGTCTAATACATTCTCAACTGTGAACTGGGCTCACAGTTGAGGGGAACAGGTAATATTCTTAAATTGGGATAGATGAAGCCCAACATCTTTAAAATACTGAGAAAGCCTACTATTGGCTTCTCCGGGGTAGATGATGTTTGAGCTCATTGTTTGAGCTCATTGCTCAGGGTGGCAACCTAGCAGCACCAGCTAGTGTTGAACCCACACCCTCTACCTCAACTCCACCCCCACAGCCTAAAATTACCATCACCTACACAAGAAAAACCAAACAAACCCCTACACCTGCTACTGAGCATGTGTAGGTCCCCATATCATAACCCATACAGGAGGAAGTGGAATCTCAAGCTCCTACTTCCCCTGAGGAGCAGACCACCCCCATCACTCAAATGATCAGTGCTGAGGTTCCTCATGCTCACCCTGATGAGCTCACATCCCCAACAGCCTTATGCCATCACCCTGAGTCTCAACACTCAAGTGATCAACCTTCAGGGGATAGTTACCATCCTCAGCCGCTGGACTTAAACCACCCAATTCCCAGCCTTGATTTCTATAATGATGAGGACTTGGGTTTCAGTGAGTACAATGAGTCTCTCCTTTCTTCCCATACTCAAGGAGAAATGAGTACTCCTGACTCACCTAGGTATAGCCCACATCATCTACCCATAACTGAGGTGGGTTTTCCTGAACATGTTCAGGAGATCCATATGGAAGAGGCTCTCATTTTAGAAAGTGATTACATCAGTAAGACCTCAACCATGGTAACCCAGCCTCTTGACACTTCTCTTGAAGCTGTCAAGATGCAGGGGAAAACCAGCAGCCAAGAACACTATGCTGGTGATGAGGAAAATACTTTGGTCCAATTCTCTCATCCCCTAGTGATTCTTCAATTGAAGATGAGGGGAGTCTGAAACATAGGGTGCACAAACTGACAAACACATGCACCTATCTAGTTTCAAAGATATTCACCTAGAATCTCAGGTGACTATCTTGCAGCAAAGGGTCAATGACCAGCAACTTGAGATCACCGATCTCAAGGGCCCGTTAGCTGAGAGACCCTTAAGGAGGACTCAACCAGGTCCATAAGAACCTGTGGAAGTGATGGATAACACCCCCAGCTCACCTATGCAAGAAGGTGATGCTACCAAAAAGGGGGAGAAAGTCCTCACAACCACAGAACCTAGGAGTTCCTTCCAGAGTATGGACATAGAGGAGTCACCAACCTTTCTGGCAATTGTCTAGACTCAGCAACCTCCTCAAGTCATGAACATAGACTTACTCATTCAACACTTGTTTGAGGAGGGAATTCCAAGAGCAATGTTTGCTCCCTCTGAGAATCCAATTATAGGATGGGGGTATGACACCAACAGAAGAGCTCTTGTGATCTCTAGAGCTTAGGGTCAACTGGAAATCTTTAACTTCTCACACCTGAGTTTCTATGAGTGCATCAATCTGGTGAATCTTCCACTTGTCAACCCAAGCCAACTGACAAGCTAAGAGATTAGTAGACTGGATTCAAAATAGGGTGCTAGAGGAATTCAAATTGAGATCAAAATTATATAGACAGAGGCTAGCAGGTAAGATCTTTGGTCAACTGGATGTTGAGGTGGACCCTGAGATTAGCTTCGAAGGGAAAACCTTGACTGAAGGCCCAGAGGTTGAGCCTGGGAACCTTGAGACAGGATCTCCCTCTACACCCAGTACCCTCAGTGAGGCACTAGCTGGTGAAGGTGTCTCATAACCTCTCTTTGGCCAAAGCTTGACTGCTGAACCAAGCAATGAAGGCCAAAGTTCTCTCCACCCTGAGTCACCAAGGCCTATGGTTGACAAAGGGAAAAGAAAATTAACTCTTGAGGAGTTGGAGGAGGAGAAGAGAGAGAGAAGAGGAAGCTGAGGGGAGAGAGTTCAAGTAGGTCCCCAGGCTTTATGGAAGCTGCAATCCGGGCTACCCATAGGCCAAATACTCAAGAAGATGAGTTAAGGGCAGCCAGGCTAAACTACCTGGGGACTAGGAACTACAACATAGATGAACTCATCTCTCTCCCCTTAGAAGAGTTGAATGAGCTGGCTGACACTGAGCTGTCAAAGGAGAGGAGAGAGGCAGAGGATGCAGCATTGTTCCTCAAGATTAAGGAATAAAGGAGACTGAAAAGGCTCTACAAACATGCTCATGTCCTCTCCCTAGTTCAAGAAAGTCTTGAGACAGAGACTGTGGCACAGGCACAACCTCAGGTAGATATGGAAGCTAAAAGAATAAATATGATCAACTACCTGAGTGCCACAGGACTCTATCAGGTAGCTACACTTCTTCCCTTATCCTTTGAGTACATAGAGTTTGAATATCTCAAGCAGCTGGAGGAAAAACCACAAAAGAAAGAAAAGCTACTAAGAGAAAGCTAAAGGAAGAAGCTGCAAGGTCAAGGGCCATCATCCACAAAAGCCAAAAGAAGTTCGAAGATAGACAAAGGATGATGAGCTTCTTGAAGCTGTATGGATTCTCCGGAAGGAGGCTTGGTTCTATGTCTCTATCCACAATGGATGAGCATATAAGGGTGATCAAGCAGAAGATCAAAAGGGGAGAGCTTGTGGACTTACATTCTCCACCAAGTCCAGCTCAACCTAAAGTTAAGGTAAAGGTTGAACCCACTGAGACAACACAACCAGAACCTAGAGCTGCATCTCAGCCAACTTCATCTTCTGATCCACAACAAGGTCCTCTTCTCTCTCCTTCTGAACCTGTGAGAGCAGAGAACCCAACTGAGAGGGACACTATTAAACAATCTGGTGTTGAAGACCAGTCCTCTCAGTTGAAATCATCAAAGAGGAGAAAAAGGATGGCCAGAAGAACCCCTACAAAGAAAAAGAAAACTAAGGCATCCACCTCTACACCTTAGGATGAGTCAGAAAATCCTGAGGAAGTGCATGAAGAGCCTGCTCAACCAACTCCAATCAGAGTAGAGCCTCTTATAGTTAGAAGACCCATCATGTCCTGGGGTTTTGCTGATAATCCAGACAGATGGTATGTCACTAGAGATCAAGGAGGTCAAGATGTCTACTTTTAGCAAGACATGCTTGCCCTTCCTTTGCATGATCTTTATGACATAAGAAGATTCTATGAAAGTCTGAAGGATCCTAACCATATGATGAAAAGAGGTTTGCTGCTGATCCTAATAAGGACTATTAACATCTGAAGAATCTCTCTATTTTGGTAGCATCAGCCTAGGAGGAGTTTGTAAGGATCTATCTGAAGATTATAAGGCTGATGCAACCAAAGATCTTCCATCATGCACTAAGGAACAAGGATGAACTTGCTGCGAAAGCTTTACACTCTCTAAAACTCTAAGTGTGAAGTCTTCCGAAGCCCAAAGTTCAAAAGAAATTACTTCTGAAGCTTAACACTTAACAGAAAATATTCCAAGTGTAAAATCTTTCGAGGCTAGAGGCCAAGTTCTTCCGAAGCCAAAGATGAAGTCTTCTGAAGCTTCAAAGATAAAGTCTTCCAAAGCCATTTTGCTATGAAGATTGATTTCTTCGGAAGACAGAGAAAAGATGCTTTCTCTGATCTACTTTTGATAAAGCTGACTAACTTTCTGCTGCAACTCTGATAACTCACCAACTTGTATGAGTTGGTGAAACTTCCATGCTTTAGTGAATAGTAGATAAAGTCTTTGTCTGTAATTTTCTTCTTTTGTTCCTTTAGACTTTTTTGTACTAGGAAAAGTCAGTAAGCTATGGCATGTCATAGTCACTAGTCGAAAGGCAATCTGCCTTTTGACTCTAGATTGATCTTGTTGTCTAGATCAGTCAATTCCAACTATTCTTCCAAGTATTGACGGTTGTAGGTTGTAGTATAAAAGAGTCTCAGGTCCTTGTATTTTAGATATGCTTTGAACACTTGTAATAGAACTTTAGATCAATATACAACATCCTTGAAAACTAATACTTATGTTATTGTTCTAAGTTCTGTCTTCTTATTACTTATGTTCCTTGTATCTTCAAAGTTTCTTGTTCCCTATTTGAATTGTTAAATGATCTAAGATCACTCCTCTTGTGAAACTAATTGTAGTTAACACCCTAACCTGGTCCTGCAATCTTCATTATCTCAATTTGATTTCTCGAGCTTCTAGGTTTAATCCCTACAATCTCCTCCTAGAATTGGTGAATCATTTCTTTATAAGTCCACATCTGCAACCTTGTAACTGCTACCATAAGCATACAACTTGTTATTTAGGGCCTTTGTGATCAACTAACCAAATTGTGCTGCTAGAAAATGAAGTGATTCATCAACTGCAATCGGACAAGCCTGCACCTCATCAAATCATCTCTTCCAAATTTGAGCAGATCCACAGGGTCGATGATACGATAATCTCTATCAACATAGTGAATCATAACATGCTCAGTCTCCTTCTCGCAACTCCACCACATAAGTTTAGCCAAGCTGCTAACTGGTACAGGAGCATGTATAAGGATCTTCCTTGCATATTTTGGATGCTTGTAAACTCGTATCTTCATAGGCTTATTTGTGTTTGGATCTATTCGAGTCTCATCATCAATGACTTTAGATTTAGCAGTCTTAAAGTCTTTGCCTTCCATTCTTTTCCTTCCATAGTTGCTTGGATTTATGAATAGAACATGACCCATGGTATACAAATCAGAAGCTCTATGTGTATGAAAGTCATGCTCGTGTTGATAGTATTCAATAGCCCCACCTCTTCTCTTAATCACATACATCTTTTTCTCAGCATCATATGCCCGGCTAATGATTGGCTCTGAATTTCCGTACCTCGTGAAAAGTTTGGAATGCCTCACTGAATGTATATAGGCTAGTGGAGGTGGTGTATATGCTGTAATATTCCCGACCTGACGTATTGCGCTTTGCCCTTTAAGATTGTCAGTCTTGTTGGTTGTCTGCTTAGCACTAGAGTCATCAACTATCTCTCCTTCCTCAACCAATATATCTGAAAAATAAGTCTTTAAGACAATTCCTAAATACATTTATGTAATCCGCAGTTTCCTCTAACGCATCAAACAGTCCAAAATCTTCATCAGATTCTTCAGTAAGTATTTGTTGCTGGAATGTGTAAAACTCTTTCTCATACATCTCCTCAGTAGCATGATCCAATGGTACATAGTCATTTGTATCATCAGGTCTTGGTCCAAAGACATTAGCAGAACCTGAAGAACCAGAAGGATTAAAAGTCGAACCCATATCACCACCCTGATATCATCATTCTCATTGTCACCACCACCACCACCATCATCATTATCATCAATATCATCATTTTCATCACAACTGAAATCTACCATGTCTAAATCATCATCATCATGCACAGGCTCAGTAAATGGTATATCATGCTCAGGCTCAACAAACGCCTCTCTAGTAAAAACTATAGGTCGATCCTTAGTAACCTCATTAGGAACTGTGTTAGTTAGTTCTTGATCAACATCAACAGTTTCTGTTGCTTTCTCAAATGTAGCAAGATCTATATCAGGATCAGGACTAGCAGATCGCTATCCGCAAGACTCTCCAACTTTTTTAGTACGTTGCAGTGCAAACGTAAATGGAACTCTAGAAGCGAGGTCTCGAATATTCTTGTCTACAATCCTAACATGTCTAAATATGAACTGTTACTGATGTTCAAGATTCTTGATCCTCTCATCCTTCTCAAACATCTGTCTATATAAGTCATCAATCGTTTGAGTCTTTTCCATCATCTATTTCTCTAGTGTACTAACTCTCTGCTAAAGAGATACCCGTGTGGGGGAATCAGATGTAGTCTTTATATGATGTCTTGGCTCTGGAGTAGTGTTTATGAAGTCATCCATGCCAAACATCTCATTAGGGCCTTGATCCCTTGGAGGTGTGCTCATTATATCATTAGTAGTGGGCATAGGAGATGATGTTACAGTTGTAAACTCTTTAACAATCACTGGTATATCTTGGTGTATAGCCGTACTAACTGTGAGTTATGGCTCTGTCACAAGAATATCTATAGTGGTCGACACAGTAGTCATCGGGGTAAGACGCTTTCACAGAACACCTCATCCTCCACCCCTCCCTGTGGACTATTAGAATTAGCTTTTTTTTGGCTACTCTCTTCTTCCTTCTTTGAGTATTTGGTGAGTTCTTAGGAACAAAATCAGTATCCAAATCCTCAGTAGTGTGCTTAGTAGGTGTAACCGGCACTTCGGGTCTCTCTTGTAAAACATAAGGAACATGTCCTATCTGTTCACTATTAGTCTCAATATCAGTACCAAACCAAGTGTTCATCTCCTCCTCAACCGACATCCCTGTAGCCTGAGAACTTCCTGGAGCATCATCAGGAGTTCTAGACGAAGGACTCGCTTCATCAGTCTGATGAGTATCAGTATCATACTATTGGTGAGTAGTCTGATCATCAGCCTGATAACCATCAATGAATCGGCCATGTTTGGTGAAGTGATCTCCATTCCATGCATTCCCGCGTGCTCGCATCAAATATGTAAAGATGTCTTTCTTCATCACCATGACAACATACATGGTAGAATCAGACATAGCTAACTCGGGATGAGCAGCGTTAACAATCATCTGGATGAACCTGGGATACATAATGAACTTCTTTCCAGCAGCAATAATGACGTTCTTCTACATCTCCGCAAAAATAGCCTTGGATATGCTATAAGGTAAGTCATCAACGAGTGATACTAGTAGTGATCCAAATACAGGACCCAGGCTATCCAACCCCGCCTTTAGGTTACTCAAACAATGAACCACCACATGAAACAAATACTTCCAAAATGGAGGTAAATGCTTCTTCTCCAGTGACAAATATCTGTGGTCATACCCCTTCCTCATCAAACACTCCCTAGCAATGTCATCATCATTCTTCACAGGAGCGTTAGGCTGATCTTCCAACAATAAGACATTGTTGATCACCTCAGATGTAATAACTGCTCTCTTCCCTTTAACCGTAGCAGAAATGCACAGTTCTCCCTGAGAGTCTCTCTCGTTAGTAGCCGTCAACCAAATGATTAATCACATCAGTATAAATGGTAGGATTAGCTAAAATAGCATGAAAAATCCAAGAGATCTTAAGCCCATCAATAAGAGATCTGAACAACGCCTTGTCGTCCGGTACGTCTCCAAAAAATGCTACCGCTTTATGGATTTTATTAAAAACCATTGGTCTCACCATCTGAAAATTAGAGTAATTTATTAGTAACACACTTAAAAAATTTTAGAGTTAGAAAAATTTTAATAATAAAAAACTTGAAATTTTCGCACAAGTACAACTATTCGTATGCGAAAAGTTTGGTTTTAAGTGTAACTTCTCACGCGACATAAGATATTCGCATGAACTTAAGTTTGACCAATAGTCAACTTTTCACGCGACAAGTTAAAGATTCCATGCGCTTAGTTTATGCAAATTTGAAAGTTCTCGCGTCTGTTCATATTCAGACCACCTTTCGCACGTGACAAGTTTATGTTTTTTAGATTTCAATTCAAGCCTTTTCAGATCATTTTAACTATTAAAAGTTATTTATTAAGTGTCGATTAGGTGTGTATTAAGGCTTATTATAATTAATTTTGTTCAATTTTGAATGTATTGGTCCCTTAACATTCGATCCTAAATCAAATACATCTAAAACTAAACTTAAATCATCAAAATACATTTTCAAACTCTAATATATCAATAGTCGACCAAGACGAACAAGTATATCACTTAAATAAGCTCAACACTTAGACAAAATTTGAATGTGTGAAATCAGAGGGTTAGTGTGCGATAAGTCAACTAATCACACACTGTTCTCTTTTATAGTCTTCTGACATCTAGTGCGAGAAGTCATAACTCGCACACACCAACATTTCGCACCCAAAGTTCAAGTTATATTGAATTTTTTTTAACTTTTTCAAATTTTCAGTTTTTTGTTCATTTTATTTGATCTTGTGATTTATTAGATTTAAAATAATGTTTAACCAAATGTTAATAATTAACTAAAAACCCTTAATTTTTTGAAAAGCATTGGTAAACAAAAAACAAAATGCAAACAACCACAAACAAAAACAAATTGAAACATACAAACGTAAACTTATAACTTAAACTATTTTTGATAAATGTTCAAGTATAGAATCATATTTTTTTTGAAATCGATTATTAGAATCATCAAGCTGTATTGAGAATAAGACTGGTTAAGCTTATTATCAATATGATTTATCCATATTAAACTCAAACTTCAATTTTTACTTGGTCAAATATGTTGCGACTTTTATCATGTTTTAGTTATTTATATGAAATCAATGGATCCTACAATCAAAAATCCCGTAGAACCCCTATCTAGCTTCAAGACACTTTTGAGATTTCAAGTCACCCCAATTTGACTTAAACATTTTTACCTCTGATTAGCATTCTCAAGATTATTATCTTTCTTAAAATATTTATATAGAGCATAACTAGCCCAAGATCGTATCTGAACACATAATATTAACAAGTTGTAGGACTTGTTAACTGCCAATCAGACTTATGTTTTGCCCTCACAAGACGTTTAGGACTTATATGCCAATTCGGACTAACATGCTCTATCTTTTGATTTTGTCTCCTGTGTCAGAACATATTCTCAAAAATAAAAATATATTTATCATATAGTATGTATGTCTTTGACATATTTTTGATTATTATGTACATTGCTATCTTTTATTCCTATATGGTCTTTTGGCATCTTTTTACTCTTTGTCAATTTTTCTTTTGTTTTTGATTTTTGTATGATTTTCATCTTTATCACCTAATATATATGTACATATATATATACGTATATATATACATATATATGTAGCTATATATATACGTATATATATACGTATATATATACGTATATATACGTATATATATACGTACGTATATATATATACGTATATATATACGTACGTATATATATATATTAGATACGTACATATATATATACGTATATATACGTATATATATATATCTATATATATGTATATATATATCACATATATATATAGGTATATACATTATATGTATATAGTATATAGTATATATATATATATATATATATGTATATATATATATGTGTGGGTGTGTGTATGTGTGGAATACCCATGAAAATTACTGAATCAAAAAGTAACTTGCTTGAGTATGGCTAGACTGTAACTCTCAGTCTATTTTAGCATGAAATAAGTGCTACCACAATGCCTTGATACGTAACCCACTTCAGTCATAGAGAATTTAATTTCGACGCATCACAAATCAAAGTGCTTTTCATTCTTGGAAGTCGAGCCTATCAACATATTAAACATAGTCCAAGTAAGTTTCTTTTTAAGATTTAGTATGTAATATATCAAAATCAAGAAATATACTATCATTGCCTATGTAACACTGAAAATTATTGTAAGTATCAACAATAACACATCAAATCGATCTCGTGAGAAAAATGCGGAATATATCGCTCATGATGTGAAGATCGAATGAGTAGAAAACATTAAGAATAGAATTCAAGCACAAAATATAAATAAATTTCAAGTATATTACTCTCTGATTTGAAATGATTACAAGTGAGTATGAAATCAAGAAATTGCAAAAGTCTACTGAATACAACAAAAGCATACTATTATACTAAACTCAAAAGCTCTCGCGCGAGAAGTAAGTTCTCACGCGGGTTCTTTAGTTCTCGCGCGACTTGATATTTGTTATCTTAATTTAATTTCCCTAGCCTGTAGGTTCAATCCCTACAAATATCTATTTATATTTAAGTTATTATAACCATTAACAAGAGATTTATTTACGACTCTATTTGTTGATCTTTCATGAACCAATATTTCCAACATGAGGGGGAGATTTAGGCAGTTGAAAAGTGAAATAAGTTTGAATAAATTATCTCTGTATCATCTTGATCCTCAAACTAAAAAAAGAATAAGAAGTTTAAAAGATAGTTATGTATAAAAATTTATGAATAAATTGCTAGACGCATACCCTGACCTTAAAAGAGTGACTAGGTCACATATTTCAGCTATTGGTGCTCTAATTAAGATTAGAAGTCAAAAGGATGACTACATACTAATAGTAAGTCTAAGGCACGTTTTAAATGTGATAAACCATTATATTCCAAATAAAAAAAATCTCGAAAAGTGAAAAAATTATTAATGAATATGATCAAGTCGAGATAAACGTAAAATGGTTTATTGAAAAGAGATTAGATATGATGGTTCTTGAAGAACCTCAATTGCTTGAAAATAAAAAAATCTCAATAACATATATCATGTCTGAAATGTATGGAATCGAAATAAAATCAATGTCGATAATAATTTCGTATATAATAGCGCTTCAAATCATGAAATGATGAGGATCAAGAAATAAGATCTGCCTATGAATGAAAATGATAATGAAATTTACATGCAATCCATGTGTTCAAATAATGTAAAATAAGTCTCTAGAACACTGTGATTGTTGTATACAAATACGGATCTGAATATATTATGATTATATGCATATATTAGTAATGTGAATATAACTAAAACTCCTTGTGAGTTTCTTAAGATTATTGAATGTTAAAAGATGATTTGAAATGACATAATTTAGTAAGACCTAAGTCTTGTCTTGAATTACATGTTAAACATCTTAAGGATGTAATCCTTGTGTATTAACGAACACATGCCAAAGAAATTGTATATAATATTGATGATTATGATATCTCAATAAACTATGAAACGATACAATAAGGATGTTGAATATGCAATAATACTAAATAAAAATTTGCATGTGGTATATAAATATGTGTGTTAAATAAGAAAGTTATATGTCAAACTTCTAAAGAGTGTACAAACATGCATAAATCATAAAAAATCTATGGCGGATTATAATACTTGTAGCAAAAAATGAGAAATATATAAAATCAAGTCGAATATGGTATAATCAACTCACTACTTTGGAAAAAAAAAGAAGATATGATATATTTGCTTCATGTGACTTTATTAAAACATTAATATCATATTTACAATATTATAGCATATGTTGATACATTTTTCTCATGAAGAGATTGAAAGTATTAAAAAAAGAATTTGAAATGAAAGATGATATTAGATATTTATTTCTTAGTCGGCATATAAAGTACTTTTTATCCACAATCAATTGATATTGAAAAGATATTGGAACATTTAATTAGGTCCGCTTATCATCAATGTATAGTAAAGATTGTACAATAATTATCTCTAACCGTCTCTTATAAAATATATGAGATTATATTTTATATTAGCAATTAGTATATTATGTTCTGGGTTAGCTTGCGTCTAGCAAGTATATATTGAAATGGAGTAAAATAAGTATTTGGATACCATTATGGAATGGAGTATCTAATATTATACTTTACAACCCATTAAAACAAGTTTAGTTAATTTTTTTATGCAGGGAATGTAATACAATAAGATAATGGAGCTTGTGATACTTATTTATGAGATGAGGCATTTCAAGTTTTGCATAAAGATAATACATATTTGCTTGGCATAAGAAATTGTACATTGAAAGATTAATCGTTGACTTGTTAACAACAAAAGTCTTACTGAAATTTTTGTTGAAGATCGAAATCCATCACTTAAAAGATGTATAAATAAGGGGGAGTATTATACACGCGCTGTACTATTTTTTCTTAGTTATGATTTTATCCCACTGGGTTTTCCTAGCAAGATTTTTAATAAGGCAGCATTACCGATCCAGCTATTAGTTTTGGTTATGAAGTACCATTTAACAACATCATGAGTATGTTGTTAACAATATATAATGAGTATAATTTGTCTGAGGGGAAGTGTTATAAATAATATTGATTACAAACATTATACACGCCTTATATACCATAATTTTCTCTATTCATCATTAGATCGATTTCATATAGTGTTGGCGTGTATATATTTGTTTCATTGTATTAGATGAGATGAATCTTAATGAAATAACATTCTCCTGTTTTCTCTAAGTAATCTTTCTTCTTGTATATATTGCTTTAGACCATTGTTTTACAACAGGTATATCATGTTTCATGTATGTGGTACTTAAAAGACAAGGATTTACTAAACATGAAGAGTGATGCGAGTGAAAAAAAAATCCATAACTCAATTAGCAATATATATTAATGAAAAGAAAATGCATGTGTGATTGGTGTGTGTATGAAGATTTATGTAAAATGGTAATATCTTAGTTAAAAGGAAAACCAATCCAACATAGGGACGTTGGTTAGAACGGCAACTTAAAACTCTAAAATACTAGAAATTTAGTTCACAAAGATTCACATTTCAGTTTTTAATTAAATCACGTACGCATTTAAGTATGTTTGCATAGTCTTTAAATTTAATTAAAAATTTAATATTTTAGTATAAATTAGGAGTAAGGTTATAAACCAGGTACGCATTTAGGTATGTTATCTAAACTTTAAAGTTATTTTACAAATATAATATTTTAGTATAAATTAAGATTATGGGTCATTACTAGAGTGGGCGTGATTGACTTAACTCTAGTCTAGGTATAGAATGATCAACCATGCTTAAACTAGGTGAGGTTGTCTAAAGACGAACAAGATATTGACTACTAGCACCCCACATCTTATTTGAGTAGCAGCTAAGATTATCATGATCCTAATTAGGGAACAAATTTTAGATTGATTACACGTAAACATGTATATTGGAGACCCTTATACATGTTACAACGGTTTTGTCGGTACTAGACTGGCCCATGTGTTGGCGCATGTGGTGTAGTGGGCAATGATTGTATTGGGATGTAAAACAAAAGCTTATGTGTTGGGCTCTTCATTTGATGTCTGGTTATATTGACATGGGCGGATACATGTTACGTCAAAACATTCATATTTTATGATTTAAAAGGGATTTAAAACCATTTATATACAATCAAAATTTAGGTTTACAAACACCAGTTTACAAATATACAACCACAGTGAATTTATGTGCCTAAAGAGTCCTGATATTTTCAGCAATTCACTTTACTTATATATACAACTATCCGGTTATCCAGTCCTAGGGAGTTAGCATTATTTGGGACCCTACCCTAGCTAAGATATATTTACGTGTTTACTTGTAAAAATTTCAAAAACATTTATTAGTAAAGCTGATGAATACATGTAAATAACTCTAAAATATTTCAAGCATGCATGTTATTCAAATCTCACATCATTATTTTATAGGCAAACTAAACATTAATCCTGTGGAGTTTACCCTCCATATATACTTTTTCTATGGCTCAGGTAGTATTTTTTTCAACGGGGACCTTCCGGATCTACACTGACACCTTGACCAGCTGGGTATGAGATTTTCACCTGTTCTTGAGATATAGATTTAGCCAAACTATACATATACTTAATGTATTCATCATAGAATTGAGTCATGATTTAAAGATTCATTATTTCATGTGTTACAAATCAAGAGAATAAACACTTTGTTTATAAAAGTATAGTGTGTTCACCTTATAGAATGTAGTTAAGCTAAATAGGATCCTAGAGTTGATAAATAGTTTCTAAGTGAGCAACACTTCAACTTAAAATTCTAGCTTCACGTTCTCTAATTTGTTTTCTTCTTTTTCGGGGTTCTTTATTTCATGTGCACCAAAGAAAGGATTGATCTAAGGATGGAAAAGGATTACTTAAAGAGTATATAAGAGAATTTGTGAGTTTGAAGCTCACCGAGCTTCCTTTTATAATTGAATTCTGCCAGCCGATATGCCCCGCATCACCAGGACGATGGGGCCGCACTATCTTGACGTGTTGCATGGCTTACACCTATGGCTAAATCATTGTTCTCAAGCCCCTTTTTATGGTGCTCCCCCCACATCGAAGTACATTGTCAATTTCCATCTATTAGTTATTAGACACATGTCATCTTCGCATTGATTCCTTAGCTTAGTCGATGCACCTCGCGTCCCTTTCCGAGCAGGCCGCATCGGGCCTTATTTCCAATTTTCAAAAGAATTACTTTTCTTAATTCTCTTAACTTTTCTCCAAAATAAAAGGTATATTGGATGCTTTGCCCCTTAGACTCACCAAGGCTTGCTACCTCTTGAACCCCACTCTTAGAGGTTGCCACCCCACCCCTATTATCCAGCTGATACTTTGGGTCCGTATTTCAGAAATGTTACATCCACCCCACCTTTCATTTAAATCTTGTCCTTGAGATTTACAGCATAATTAGAAATACTTTTTCTATATTTCCGACTCTAGTTCCAATGTATATTCAGGACTAACTACCTAGTTCGATTTAACTTTTACTAATATTAGACTCTTCGTTCCCAGCTTCTTGATTTAACGATCTTCAATTTGACAAGATGTTCATGAACTTTAAATTTTCATTTACTTCCATATCTTGTGAGGGCATAATAAGGATTCTTCAACTAGGCATTTTCATAAATTTGACACATGATACATCATAGTACTCCATTCATTTCTTCCGATAACTCAAGTTGATATGCTATTGGTCCAACTCTTTTGTTATTTTGTAAGGTCCTATAAATCTAGGACTTAGCTTCTCTTCTTTTCAAATCTCACTACATCTTAACATAGCGAAACTTTTAACAACACTTATCACTTATGTTGAAATCCAAGGGTTTGTGTTCCGGTTAGCATACCTCATTCGATGACTTTGTGTTGTCTTTAATCTTTCTTTTGTTTGAAGTACCTTTTCTTTTGTCTCTTGAACCATTTAGGTCTAGAGACTTGACTTTTTCAACTTCAGACCAACAAATAGGCGTTTGACACTTCCTGTCGTATAGAGTTTCAAACGGGCCTGCTTGTATACTACTGTGATAACTATTGTTTATAAAAGAATTCCATTAATGGCAGTTGCTCGTCTCATGATCCACTAAAGTCTATTACACATGCCCATAACATATCTTCAATCATTTGGATTATCCTTTCGTTTGCCAATCTGTTTGAGGATGATAGGCAGTGGTAAGATGTAATCGAGTTCCTAATGTTTTTAGGAAACTTTGCTAGAATCGAGATGTGAA